>NJDD01006898.1:37912-104774 GCA_002245505.1 Calephelis nemesis | reverse complement strand
CTGGTTTCCAGAATGGTAAGAAATGCTTAGCTTTATTTATGTGGGACTGCAACAAATAAGCACACGGCTCGTCTGACGGTTAAAGTGAAGTGTGCCTTATACATATAATGTAACATAGATGTTATGGGTGACCCTGTGACTGTGAACACCTATGATGACCCCCTATGCAAAACTATTAAAAAATAACTTTTTTAATCGGAGCGGGTTTAATACGTTTGTGCCTGATTGTAGCAATTTTTTTCGTTTGTACTTCATTAGTCCATGAAATTGATTCATGTTATTGTTAATCCAATGTTTGTACCTTAATAGTAAGCAAAACGGTCCCTGGTGCTCAATATTTATACTTTTTGAAAATGTTTCTTTTTATTGCAAGGGGTTTTAAATCGTTTGTACCGAATTATTTGTTCCTCAATATTTACTAAGAAATTCATTGGGCCCTCCATTAAATCGAAATGCTTTTGTCTGGAAAGAAGAAAATCCTGCTCTAGAAATTCCTAGAAGTATTTCACAAGAATGCGAAGTTTCTACCTCAAAAGATTGGCTTCTGGGCTCAAAATCATGTTTAAATATTTTTGACACTTTCGAGGATTGTATTTCTGCCAAATCTATGCATACTGTTGTCTGAGTGGGTGCAAACTCCAATCTATGACCTCCGTAAGGTATTTCACCAAAATTCGTCGTTTGTACTTTAAACGAATGGCCCCTGGTCCTAGATCATCTTTGAAGCATTTTGACATTTTCGAGCAGATACAAACGAGATATAAATTAGGGAAACGAGTTTTTATGAGTTATGCATATATACAAAAAAGTTACAAATAAAAAAAATATTGGTACCTACAAATAATTTTAAACCCATTCCGATAAAACATAGGTTTTTAAGAATTTCGTTTGTTAAGTTCATGTCTCAGTAAGGGTAGGCATGCTCCACTGGTTCGGTTATGTAGGAAAATTAAAGATTGACAAAACAGACATACAAGGCAAATGTGGATGGATATAGGTACCCCGAGGAGACCTAGGTGGACATTCTACTATCAAATCGCTTGGTTTTTTATGAGAGGGTGGTGTCAAGTGTCTCCGAATCCCTTATATTTGTTTGAAAAGCGTAGTAAATAGGGAGGAAGCCAGGTAGGTCTGCAAGGATCGTAAGATTTGACACTCGATACTCTTAGCCTGAATCGATAGGACTTGGCGTGAAGATTGTATGTATGCATGAACGTAAAATCTAAACTATTTAATCAAATTCGTGCAAAGAGAAGTAAGCGTGTGATAAAAGTTCTCTTGCATTTAATTGAAGACCAGCTAGCAATATTTATATTTTTTTTCAGGGTCACCATGGAACTAATTTAATGAAACACCTTAAAATTACACATCCCGAAATTTTCCAACAAGTTTTAGAACGGAATGCTGCTCTCACTAATGATGATTCGAACGATTCACCAACTTCTACTACTAAAAAACTGAAAAGTGACACAACTGTTCTTCAACAATGTGTTAAATTAACTACTGTACATGGCCGACCTTTTGCTCTTATAGATGATGATGCATTTCAAAATATTATAGCTTTGATCCCAGGTCAGATGGGACAGACTGTTAATTCGCACAAAGTAAAAAAATGTGTATCAATGACCGCCACAGAAATGCGTAATTATCTTGCTACTAAAGAAATAAAAAGTAAACTCTTCTCACTAAAAGTAGATGCTGCTACGCTAGGAACAAGGTGTTTTCTTGGCATCAACATTCAGTACAGCTTAAAGGACAAAATCTGGGTTAAGAACTTAGGTGTTATTGAATTATATGCAAGACACACTAGTGATTATTTAGCTCAAAATGTGATTGACTGTCTAAATCAGTATCAATTAGATATTAATCAAATATATTGCTGTACAACTGATAACGGTGCAAATATGTTAAAGATGACAAAACTTTTAGAACAGAAACTGAATTCATCGTCTACTGATTCTAATGTCGATGGGAATGATGACGACATAAGCTCTGATAACGACGAAGTTGACATCGAGGATGAGAATAGAATTGACCCTGATATTTTTCAACACCATTTTGACAAAGCGTTATCTTCATCACTTCAACAAGAAAATTTAAGAATTCCAACTGTAAGATGTGCCGCTCATACTCTACAGTTAGTAGTAAGAGATGCATGCAAAGATGAAAACATGCAAAGTGCAATTATGTTAGTACGCACCTTAGTGAAAAAGCTTCGAACCCAGAATTACGCAATGTTTCTTAGAGCGAGCGGTAAGCGGAAGCCATTTTTAGATTGTCCAACACGCTGGGGATCAACGTATGATATGGTAGAACGCTTTTTAGATTTTAAAGATGTTTTGTCTGGACAATCAAACAATGACCTTTTTTTCCGTCTGAAAAATGGCCTGTGCTAGATGATTTTCTTAGATCTCTTAAACCAACACGTATTTTAACAAAACTGTTACAGGTTGAACAATTAACAATGAGTGATTTCTATGGCTTTTGGCTTAAATGTGAGCTGGAAATTAATTCTATCAATACAAATTTAAGTAAATACATATTAGAACTTATGAAGGAACGCCAAAAAAATTTGTTCGCGAATGAAGTATTTCTTAGTGCTATTTATTTAGATCCTCGCTATAATGCTATACTAACGGGAGACCAACAGTCAACTGCAATAGAACACCTCATAAAAACTTATCAGAGGGTAATTTCATTAGAAGATAGGAATCATGTAGAAAATGAAGAAAATATTATGCCATCGAGTATTGCCAGTACCGAAAATAATGACAGTATTCCACAAATACAATCATCAGAAGATAGGCTTAGAGATTTTGTAGTAAAAAAATATTTAGAAAACCGTAGTCCAAATATATCACGCAACAATACTCGACAAACTGATACATTAAAAGATTCACTAATTCGTTTCCTCGATGAGCCACTTCTTGATCATTCACAGGATATATTTACCTACTGGAGATCAAAGAAATCGTTATATCCTATTCTTTACAAACTTTCACAAATTGTGTTTTCAGCTCCGGCAACTCAAGTTAGTGTAGAACGATTATTTTCATCCCTGAAATTCATTTTATCAAATATGAGAATGTCAATGAAAGATAACCTTGTCAATGATATACTTTTTATTAGAAATAATTCTGATTTACCATTGTATGTTTCAAACGATTTTAGATCTAAAAATAATTGATTTTATAGATTTAAAGTTTCTTTTTTTAAACTTCAAATCTTACGTTACATAAAAATCAAAATAATGACAATGTTTTCCTTAATATAATATAGGTATACAGTGTTAAGTTGTATAAGAATGCTGATTTTATGACTAAAGTTTCAAATAATTACTTTTAGATATCTAATTATTAATGTCATCTTCTTATTTAAATTAACATAGGTAGTACTAAGTTTATTAATGTAGGCTATCAGAATAACTTTGCTTAATCTTAATTTAATGTTCCGCAATTAACAGATATCGATCAATTCAACCAAAGAGAAGTTTTATTGTAGCTGCTTGATCATTAAGAAAATATTATAATTTTACACTATTTATAGAAATATTATATTATTAACTTGTTAACGAATCATTTTATAGTTGGTGTTGCTGTTCATGTTCCTTTTGTTGGTCTCGGGTACTGTACATAATAATGTGGAGAATTTGATGCATGCATTCATATCGTCGCTTTTCTTCCAACTTACATAAAGGTTTTGCCAGTGACATTAAAAATTTGTAACATTCATGAATGTCATTTTCCTTTTTTTGTACAAGTTTTTCGTTATATTTAACTTCATTATGTATAGTATCAAAAGAACAGCCTTCGGCAGGTACATCAGTGAATTCCAAATCTGGAGTAGACGCATTTGGGCTTAAATGAAAGGTTTGTAGTTGTGATTGTGTATCGATATTTTTTAATTCTTCAGAATGATTGGATTCTTCTTCATTATAGCTTGCATCATCTTCACTCTCCGGTATACTTACAGGTCCTTCAAATAGTTAAATGAATATCATTAGACAACAAGATAATAATAATAATACAAGAGCCTTTAAGAGTTAGAAAATGAATATGGTTAGTCAAATACATTAAAGCCAATTAATAAAAGAAGGAAGAAGGTGTAGAAATTAAAAAATATATATATTTAATAACATTATTTGACTTTCAACTTGCTGACAACTAGAAATTTGTTCTATGAATGTTATTGAGTAACGGTATGAAGGTTTATGATTATTTCTTGATATTCTTATATTCGTGTGATTAATTTTTTTTTACAAAAGCTATACCTAGTAGGCAAGGGTTACTATACGAGTTCAAGGTTAGCCTGAACTTTATTTTTTGTGATATTAATTGTAAGTAAACTAACGAGTATTGGTGGTAATTTTGCTGATCACCAACTAAACTTATTTATGGTGTATGCTATCTTGTTCTAAGGGAAAAAAGAAAACAAGTGGAACATAGCCTCAAATAAATAACAACTTCTGACATTTTAAAATAAAAGTTACCTATTTAAGATTACGGTGAAATATATTAAAAGCCTGTAAAAATTTCACTTACAAACTAATCTAACATCACTGAACGTGTTTCACTAGTTACTATGATGATGTAAGAATATAGCGATAACTGAAAATAAGTTAAGTAAATGGGCAACAAAATTATCATTTATCTTATTGAAAGTTTGACTGAATTTTTATAACGAGTATGTATATTTTTTGTAACAATTGTATCAACTCTGTTAACACAAAACAGATTAAACTAAATTTGAATTCAATTTGGCGCTCATGTCCACATAGAAAAGATTATCAACGATTATTGTAAAATTTTCGTTAATTTGTGATTTTACAGAACAAAAAATCAAAACAATTTTGAATCTATATATTGAATTCAAATTAATCTTGTTTGTCTTAAATAATCACCAGAATCATTAATTTGTTACTGATTTAAGGCTAATTGAATACGAAATAAAAATTTGATCTATTACGGCTATTTTTTTTATTTGGCGAAGGCCACTTAAAACTACCTACTTTACAAAAACCGATGCGAAGTTACATACCTACATTCATAAAAATATACAATACAATATACACAGTGAAATAACTGCTGATATATATGACAACACAACAGTCAAACACTCTGTATGGTGGCAGAATGATAGTGGTGGCACTATGTATGGTGGCCACTATACCGTCAGCGCTCTCCATTGTCGTGTTTCGTGTGCGAGGGTAGTGCGATACACTAGCAGATATGGTTTTAGCACAAAATTTAGGCAGGTAGAGAAGTTGTCATGTATGCATCTTACTTTTGACAATCACACGCGGCGCACGTGAGAGAGAGACAGAGAACATAACGAATTTTTTTTAGGACCCGTTTATTCTAAGTTAGTTAGGTATGGTGTATTTTAAGTTACTACTCTTACCTTAAACATTTTTATTACATTTTTCAATTTCATTTTGACCTTCAATTTTATCCTATCATTTAAAACGGTCACAACCAAAGGACATATTTCTCGAGCCATCCATAGTCTACATTTTGCGGGCATAGTCCAGTATTTAGTAATAAATAAATGTAGTACTTATTTCATTTCACTATGGAAATAGATACATACCTTTGCTCATTTTAAAAGATGTCTTCGTGATTTTCAAGCTAAGCGAAACTTATTGCAACACGTTTCAATATACTGTAGTCTTAAAACGCTTGAATTTTGACATAACAATAGTAACTTGTCTTTATTACAATCTAGTGTCTCACTCTAACGTGTTACGTAATAAATCATCACATGAATACCGGTATTTCTTAAGCAGTACCGGTATAAAACCGTTAAACCAAAAGTACCGGTACTAAATCGAATACCGGTACTAACAGTACCGGTATCACCTTCGGAACCGGTATCGCACCAAGGTCGATAGTACCGGTTCTCAAAAATACCGGTATTTCAAGCCCTGGCCGGTTAACTTACTTTTGCTCGAGGCCTAACATCCCGGCCTCAGGTTGGCAACGCACCATTACCATCTTTGGTGTCTCTAGGCGGCGGGAATTTCTTATCATCAGGAAATCCGTTTGCTTGTTTGCCTTCCAATATTATAAAAAAAAAAGCTACCTCATACCATTATAAGACAGACTGATAAAAAGACTTCCACTGGTGCTGGAGTTCCGTACTGTTACTCGTCTCTGAGGGATCCACTACCTTATCTATTCCTTTCACCATAATAATAGTATTATATTCCGGGTGGCCGGTAGATATGCACAATAATTAGCTGAACATTTCGGCCACTAAGCAGCGTCTCACCTATAACATCTATGGTGTTTATAGGCCTCGGTTATCTCTTACCATCAGGAGAGCCGTGGTTTTACGTTATCTTATTAAAATAACAAAAAAACAAGTCAGGAGCGACGCCCATTTTTTTTAAATATTAAATAATAATGATAAATATTCCTGGACAAGTCACGCAAATTGAACCTAGCCCCTAAGTAAGCAAATTACATGCTTGTGTTATGGGTGTTAGTCAACGATTCTCATACATAGAAATACTCAAATAGATGCCAGAATAAATTTGATAAACACCATGAGCCAGCAATGCAGACATTTAAATGTTTATCACACAAATACCTGCCTCGTTGGGAATCGAACCCGAGAGTCGCGGTTGGTCAGTGTAATTAGGCGTGTACGCTAGCCACTCGACCAACGAGGCTTAGTTAACTAATAATACAAACAATATGAAATGATGTCGGCGAAACCGCAAGTGTAGGCTAGTTTGAACTATCAAAACTTTGGCTAATAGATGGGGCCTTTGCGGCTACAAGTTATGAAATTCATTGTCTTACAGATTCTGTGGAGTGCTTAAATCACAAGGGTAATTTGGATTTAATTTAAAATCAATACGTCTTCTATTGGTCTTATATATCACTTTTATTGATCTAACATCGTCAACCCATGTCCCTTATACTAAATATTAGCGTATTTTATTTTTTATTGACCGGCGATTGAAAAATAGGTGTGTTATGCGTTTGACATTCTGTGAGTGAATTGTCTCTGGCAAAAGTTTTAAACAGATGGCCTGATTTCGATGCAGTATGGTGCACATACTTTTCCGCCCCGATTTCGCGCGGCTATAAAATATACATATAAATCATCCTCTGCAATAACTTTATCTATTTAAAAAAACGTATCAAAATCCGTTGCGTACTTTCAAAGATTTAAGCATGCAAAGGGACATAGGGACAGAGGAAGTGTGTTTGCTTTATACTATGTAAAGATAGTTCGTTGTGAATATTTATTACCAACACTTGATGTAGTTCTAAACCTCTTCTTAGCTTCTAAAAAAACTCCAACAAATAGACCGTTATTCTAGTAAATAAAATATAAAAACAAATGGGAGCTCTACATCATAATTGTCTCTTTTATGTTGATGTTGAAATAACCCTTGCAGCCTTACCCTCGGCGCGAACAGATGACGGATCGCCAAACTCGTCGCTATAATTTTTGTGGTTTTCATCTTCATTCCACCAGATGTGTCAAACGAGGAAAAAGGAAGAAATTTAGAACATAAAAAGAGTATAAAAATACGAAATATTTACTCGAGAATACCGACTTATGGAACCAGTTGTTTTCAAATGAGGTTAAATGTAATGTTTTATGTATCACATTAATGCTTTCTATAATACCCGAAGCCTACATACCTAACCAGGTAGTAGAGTAGTTTGGAGCAATTCGCTTGAGTTGGTATCATTGCTATGATTAGTTCTACCAATATGAAAGCAGTGCCCGTCATTCTGGAGGTGTTATTGCCGGTTAATTTATAAATGTGGCTTAAGAAGGAGAGAAAGAAAGAAAATTATTTACTTGTGCAATATGTGTGTAAATGAGATGTTGTTGATGTTATAAAAATATAGTATACCATATTCTACCATATTTTGGTGTGCAAATATTATAA
The DNA here is from genome assembly GCA_002245505.1 of Calephelis nemesis. NCBI lineage: Eukaryota > Metazoa > Arthropoda > Insecta > Lepidoptera > Riodinidae > Calephelis > Calephelis nemesis. The sequence goes on along the minus strand of NJDD01006898.1, from coordinate 96,859 downwards.
TATTTGTACACCAAAATATTTTTAAGATCTTGAACATGAGATGGCAACGCACCTATAACATATTTGGTGTCTATGTGCGGCGGTTATCTTTTATCAGGAGAGCAATCTGCTTGTCACCGGTCTTATGAAATATAAAAATAAACGCAGCAATAATACAACTGACTTTAATTTGAATGTTATTTATTCCACCTAAATAATTAATTACATTTCATTTAGTCTAACCCATTAACATTTTTTTATATGGGAGGTAAGCGAACAACCCCTCGGCTCTTCTGATGGTTAGAGCCATCAATGGCCTAGAGTCACCAGATGTTACAGATTCGTCACCGTCACCGGATAGAAGGTCTACTGTGCAAATCAACTTGCTAGCTTATCATTCAAACCGGAACATGACAGTGTCATAATGGCTACATGAATAGGGAAGGCGCTCAAGTCGCTCTTCTCGATCATCTCTTCTTCTCTTCCATCGGTGGTCTTGTTGACAATGACCTAAATTTTAAATCTCCTCTTACAAGATTCCTGTCACAGAGGCAAATGGTCATTCCTATTCGGCGGACCCGAATATGGGGAAAATCTTTGAATCAATTGCCAAAAAACTTCATTTAATTTCTTCCTGTTTTGGTCTGTGTCCGTTGTATTTAACAGGTCATCTACCAGGCAGTTTGAAGTAAGAAATATGTGGGTCACAACAAGCAAATACTCTGATGGTAGAGCGATGTACACCTATATACTATATATTAGAGATCTACTGCTTATTCATGCTGTCATAATTATAGATTCACTTTCCGATCTAGAGGGCTGGACAGCCAATAGACTTGCATACTAGGCTTAAAACCTTGACTACAGGATAGTGACGTATGTATATTCAAAATACCTATTGAACATATTTGTTTTGTACCAATAAGAGAGCCGTGTGTCTTTCTTTAAGTGAGAGGTCAGATAACAAGCAAGCAAGCTCCTGATGGTAAGAGAAAATAATGGCCCATAGAAACCATATATGTTACATGTGCGTTGCTGTCCTATGGTCGTGATGGTAAGCATATTGTACAAGTCTGTCGTCATCTCTAACCTCCAAGCAGGATCATGACAAAGTCATTATAGCAGCAGAAATATATAAGGCGGTGGATCCCTATCCGGGGAAGTGGCTGCACATCACTTTACCGCTCGTGATCTTGTTAGCGATTACCTATATTTTAATCAGTGCTCGCCTCTTATGAGCTTGTTTACAGGGAGGCGTGGTTTACTCTACCACCACCGTGGAAGTGCGTTCTTTGAAATACAAAAAGATTTTTTTTATCTATTAGCGTATATTAAAAAAATATGATTCTTACAACATTCTCCTTATTTCAAAGTCTAAAAATAGGGACCTCTGTAGCCCAAAATAAAAATGAAACTATAATTTGAAAATAAAATTGCACTCTATAAAGAATGATTATCCCATTTTTTATTATTAAATATCTTTATTATATTTTTTACAATGTTATTCATAATTGTAGAATAAGCAATATTTGATGATTGTATATTATATTATGTACCATGTATTTTTAAAATTTCAAGATTAAAAATTTCAACTTTATAAAATTAATAAATGTATTGACATTTATTAATTTTATAAAGTTTCTTTTTCTATGTAATTTATCTATTTGTAGATCTATTTATATTGAAACTGCTGTTCCTAAAATAGGTATGAATATCAGTCTTCAGAATCTTTGGTTTTTGTGTAATAAAATAAAATACATAATAACATCTAAGATACGTACAAATTAAACTGCCCCGTTTAAAATAAGTAAAAAGAACTTAAAGTAAATTGCAGTAAAAGCTTTTGAAAGCTCGTGTTACATCACTCTTGCTGCAAATATTTTATTTCACAACCACGAGTGAGCATTTTAATTTTTTGGCTGTAAGTATCATACATGTTAGAATCAAATACTCGTAGTGTGGTTAATGGTTTAATTTTTTTCTTAATGCATAGCAGTTTCACGCAGCTTCGCCTGCGTAACTTGGCTTTCACTGCGCCAATTTTGATGAAACAAAGCCTATGTCACTCAGGGATAATGTAGCATCCTGAGGGTGAAAGAATTTTTGAAATCAGTGTAGTAGTTTCGGAGCCTATTCATTTCAAACAAACAAAAAAATCAAACATTGCCTCTTTAAAATATTAGTATAGATTACGTCGATAGTTACGTCATATCACTTCATTTTGCGCATTTATTAAAATTAATTCTAATTACAAAATGACACAGTTTTAGATTAACTGATGATATTTCTGTTTTTCCGCCCCTGAAATAAATTTTCAGAATTATAAAAAAGGAAAAGAGGAATACCACATGACTTGAATCATCAGTAGCTATATGAATAGAGTGGCATCTGCATCAGTGAGAGACAAAGGATACAAGTTCTACGTATTAAGTAAAGATTTTTCTTACTTTAAAATCAGTGACAAAAACATTTCGTACCTAGCACGTCATTTTGTAAAACCAGTTACCAAGGTATGTCCAAATGGATACGACTACGAGGAGCATTTAATAGGAGAGCTTGAGAAGCGTAAGCTTTTGAGAGCATACCCTTAAAGCTGGGCAACCTATCTGTGATACTCTTGCTGTTACAAATGTTTGGTGATGGCGGTAGTCACTTTTTAACTTAGGTAGATTCCCCTTCTGCTTTATTTCCTGTAAAATAAAATAGTTTAACGTTTATGAAATATATAATTACTATAAATTTTAAAGAAAGAAAAAATTTCGCCCCAGACAGGATTTGAACCTGTAACCTTTCGTCTCAAGCCGACGAATGCTCTAACCAATTGAGCTACTGAGGATTCAAGTCCCGTGGTGAAATTTTTAATTCCTTTCTAACCCGTTAACGCGGGTAGTTATGTCCTATAGATACACAATTCTGAGTACCCATCAAATGAGTTCATCATTACAGATGAAATTCACATTTTAGAATGGCCATAACTTTCGTTTCTTGCATCGTATTTTTATTATTATTTTTTTTATTTTTTAGCACTTGCCCTGTGCGTGGGATAAGGATTCAAGTCCCGTGGCGAAATTTTTAATTCCTTTCTAACCCTAATTCTAATTAAAAATTTCGCCACGGGACTTGAATCCTCAGTAGCTCAATTGGTTAGAGCATTCGTCGGCTTGAGACGAAAGGTTACAGGTTCAAATCCTATCTGGGGCGAAATTTTTTCTTTCTTTAAAATTTATAGAAATTTATCCCACGCACAGGGCAAGTGCTAAAAAATAAAAAAAATAATAATAAAAATACGATATAATTACTACATAACCACCAAACTATGGAATTACAATAGATCATTAATATCAAACTACTAAAATATGGAACTACCTAAATTAGTTTTTCCTGTCGAATATGACATGGGACATTTTAAAACCTTCCTAATCTCTACTTTGAAAGTCAGGACTGTATCAGTAAAATCACCTTTTGTTGCAGATGACCATTAGCAAAAGTGACCATTTTCCAATAAATGGTTGACACGTTTGCCGGTTCATCACTTAAAAAATATATTTTTCCAGAAACATGTGAAGGTTTTCCAAATATAAATATGATAATTTCAAAGAAACGTGCAGTTCACGAACGATATCGCTTAGGATCCGTAAATAGAACTAAAAATAACTTGCAGTAAAAGCTGTAAAATCACTCTCGCTGCGAATATTTTATTTCACTACGAGTGAGTTTAGTTCATTTTTTACCATATTTTTCATTTTAGTTCAAAATGCTAAACCTACAGATGTTTTAGTTTTAGGATATTTTTCATGCTTGGTATACATTTCTACAATTTACGATGAAAAAACTTTTTTTGCAGATCCATGTCGAAGAGCGCTGGTTAATATTGTTATTTTTTGAAATTGATAAATATTGTCACCTTTTTATAAAACGATCTTTATGTTTTTTATCATTAGTAGTTAATTAAATTTAAAATAATACCTTTGAGCATTTTTGTCAACAAAATTTGTTGCAGGTTTGAAGGGCCACCAAGCAGACGCATTTTCTGATGGTAAGAAATATTGTACTTATACACACATCTACATACATATCTTTAAGGTAATCACTTAGCTTACCCAGCTTAGCTCCACATTTATTACTCTGTTCATACAAATACGCCTATCTCGAAGATTCTTGACACCGCCCTTGGCAAAAACCCGAGCGATTCGACCATAGAATGTTAACCTAAGCTCCCTTGGGTACCTTCATTCATCTACATTCGTGCTGTTTATTTATTTTGTTTAACGAGCTTAAGACGAGCCACTTTTTAATGTTTGCAAAAATAAGACTTTCCTAAAGATCCTGGCAAGTCCTCCCGAAACGTGGTTACGGTGTTAGTAATAAAACTACTAAGAGATTTATAGCAGAGCAAATGTTCTATAACCTTAAAGAAAGCACAGGACTAACGCGGATAAAATCACATTATGAATTAAAATTAAATTCTAGTTAAATTAAATTTTTACCTTTTTCGTGATATTTTATCAAACAATAAAACTACGAATAAATTATAAAAACAACTATCAGACATACCAAATTTAAAGTCGGACAAAAATTTAAAAAGTGTTTTGTATTAAAACCGTTTCTGGATCAAAACGTATTTAATGTCACAGATAACTTTAACGGTTTGTAGCGTGTATAAAGTATTTTTCTTTAGCAGAAACTTTCAGTCATGAAGTAAGCATTTCCTCATATACAATCGAAACGGGATAAGTGCCGAAGATTGCCGAATATCGCCGGGGGTGTACGAAATCCTCACCTTTGGAAAACAACGACCAATTCTGAATCAGTGCTCGTCCGAAGTTTGAGGCGGATGGTTGCAAGTCCGCTGAAATATTAAAATAATTACGCGTGAAAAAATACAAATTACCGAAAATAATAACACATTTGTGCATTGTGAATAAAACAATTAAATAAGAGTTCCAAATCAGTTTTCATTCTAAAAAGTGTTAACATAAATATTAGTGAAAAAACATAGTAAAATGTTACCTGAATTTTGTGAAGTAGCTTTAATAAAACTTAAGAATCTTAATTTCATTTAGTGGCTATTTCGTGGTATATTGTAAGTATAAAGTAAGGTTATATAACAGCTTTTAGAGTCACGTTTTAAAGGTCTCCTAAAATTAGTCTGCCTAAGAGCTTTTTTGATGAAACCAAGTATTTTTAATTAAATTACGAGTATAAATGTTAACCAAATTGTATTTTCTTTAAAAATATTTACAGAATACGATGTGGCAGAATATTTTGGGTTTTTATTTCTGTTTTTTTAATACCGTTAAGAATTTTGTAAAAAAAGGAAATGGCACATACCTATTCCACAAGTGAATTAATCCTTTAAATTTTTATTTTATTAATTTATTATAATATTAAGATGATCACAAACCTGAATTATTATTATTGTACTTGTCGTATTCAATATTCTATTTTTGTATTATTTCTCAAAAATGTAAATTATGACTCAATTATGAATTGATATTTCTAAATAACTTAGTGTCGCTAGCATGTTCCTGGGCTAAATTCGTTTCTATAGGAGGGTTTAAGCACTTTAAATATTCATGCAAAAGTACTAAAACGATTCAGATAAAACTTTACAGGAATATATAGTTTATTAGAATAACACGTAGGCTACTAATTACAAAACTGCATATTATCAGCACGCAAGCGAAGCTGTAAATGGAAACTAGTTAAGAATATTTAGCAAATATTTGAAGCAACTAAGTGGATGTTAATTAACAAAAAGTATTTTTGAATTTAGCTAAATTACTAGGGTCACTCAAATGGTTCTCCGAAAAATGTTAATAAAAAATACATTACATTAACTTTAAGAAAATAACGAAAGTACTCACTGGTATTTCATTATTATTATATAAATAATAAATCTATACTTTTGTTTGTCAAGATGTCGAAGAGATTTTTATATGCCTTTAATAAACATACCTATTTAGATATAATTAAGCACAGTAAAACTGCAAAAACCGACTCCAACTATTTCAATAAATACCTAAAATGTCGCTATTTGTTAATTTTTTTAAAAGCAAATGGTTCCGGAATGGTCTCCTATACATTCATCCTAGTTTTTGACTTTTTTCTGACTTTTTTCGGATTTTGATTAAATTGATATCACGTTGGAATCATGATCTATCATTCATAACAAAGTACTATCAAAATCGGTTGGCTATTGGCCGAGTAATCGCGTAACAAACATACTAAAAAGCACATAGTCGAGTTGAGAACCTCCACCTTTTTTGGCTTCGGTTAAAAAGAATTTGCAAGTCTTATAGACTTTCATGTCTGGCAAACAAACAGACAGAATTCCTGACGGTGACAAATATAGTTCTGTGATATTTTCCCATGTTGGTCCGGGTCTACTGAGTAGAATAGACTATCTATGTCAGCAGGCAGCTCGTAAGATGCGACTATATGTTGATCTAGGTTATTATTAATAGGACTACTGGTGGTAGAGTGCAGTGCAGTCTCACCGCCTACATATTCTTACCGCCACAAGGAGCATGTTTAGGTTCCGAGATGGGATAGCCAGTAAACGTGCAAGACATGCCTAATGTCCCAGGACTCAGAACAGCGGCGTACCTGTAACATCAATGGTATCATTAGTCCACGATTGTGTCTTACCATCAAAAATTGCGTGCTTGTTCTCTGACCTCTCACACTAAAAAAAATTAAAGACATAATTATTCATAAGATAGGCTACGAACATTGACTTCTATGAGGAAATCTTAATCTCTGGGAATGTTAAAATCAAACAATTATCCTAGATTCGTACTATAATGCTTATTCCTATCGTTTATATTAGTACTTTCAACAGTCGTGTTCCTGTTTTAGGGCTAGTATATCTGTTATTAATAGAAAATTTAATTAAAAATTAAAAAAAAACCGACACAAGAACTTAATTTCCCTTTAAAAAGTAAAAAAATCTGACATTCTCTCTAATTTCACCCTCCATAACTTGTAAACAGCTTAACCAATTTTCATCAAACATGTCTAAGAACACTCGCACATAAGTTACCTTTAATGTAAAAAAAAAAAATCACTACATCCGTTCGGGAGTTATGATGCCACAGACCCACAGAAATACAGACAGACACTTCAAACTTATAGCACCCTTCTTTTTGCGTCGGGGCTTAAAAACATAAAAGAACAAGATCTCTAAGATAGGCGACGCTGGATGATAGGAAATGTGTCTGTATAAAAAGCTTTTTCTAGTCTTAAAAGTAACCCTCTGCTAGCGCAAAATGTTATTCCTCGTTTTATCCGGATTTAATAACTTTTCTTCCGACAAGCTATTTCACTAAAAGGGTTTTTCGGAATTCTTCTATTATTTGTAGCGAATTAAGTGTAAGAATGAAATATAATAGGTAATGGAACTAGACATTTTTGACCCGACTCTAACAGTCGAATGTGACTTGTACAGCAAGTAAGGGTTATATATAAATACTTTTGTTGATTTGTTTTTATATATGACTATATGGTAGTGTACAGTAGATAGGATTAAAAATATTTGTAACTAGCAGTTTCACGCAGCTTCGACTACGTAACTTGGATTCTACTATACCAATTTGGATGACATTTGGATGAAACAAAGCCTATGTCACTCGTGGATAATGTAGCTTTCGAATGGTGAAAGAGTTTTTAAAATCGGTCCAGTAGTTTTTGAGCCTATTCATTACAACCAAACAAACAAACAAAGTTTTCCTCTTTATAATATTATATAGTATGATAAATTATGAAGCTTACAAAACATATAAATAAATAAAATGTCTCATCATCATCATCATCATCAGCCGGCCTTTTAGAGTTTCGTAGGTTATTACTAATGGCCTTAAGCAAGGATTTGAAGTAGGAGAGACCTAGGTTTACTTCTTAGAACCAAATCGCTTATGTATTATTCGCTGGTGATGTCTAGTATGTTCACGCCCATATCCCCGAAGAGGTAGGCAGAGGCACAACCAGGACACCCATGACTGTCTAAGTCCCATAATGTGATAGGTGGCAAGCCTATCGCCAACCGGGCACATGTCCAATCCCGACCAACATTTTTTTTACTAGAAAATTGGAAAAATCCAATTTTCTTTTGTTGGCCGACCCGGGATTTATACCCGGGACCTCATGCAGTCAAGTCCAACACCCGGACCGCTAGACCACAGAGGCGATCACAGAGGTGATGTCTAAAGTTTCTAAACCGGCATATTCGTGAGATACGAGCAGAAAAACTCAACCAAAACGCGTCAACTACAGATCAGCTCACGAAATGTAACCGCAGCTTCGAATCGGCTCGCGGTTCAGCTCAACTTATTTAAGGAATATCTGTCGCTCGAATCGTTTGGTCAGCAAACGTCAGCTAATTAGGTTATTGCTATTTTAGTCATTGGTCACTGATAATAATCACCAGTTTGAGACATTCCAATTAAACACTAAGCTGTGAATTTAGACTTGAACTGCAATTCTGAGTAAATTTTTTAGCGGAATATTTAAACTAGTTCAGAGCTGATTTACACGCTTCTTTTTTTATGATAATGGAAGACAAACAAGCAGACGGATTTCCTGATGGTAAGAAATTCACGCCGCCTAGAGATAACAAAGGTGATAATGGTGCGTTGCCAACCAGAGGCCGGGATGTTAGGCCTCGAGCAAAAGCAAGTTTACCGGCTACCTAACCCTCCGAACCGGAACACGTCAACGGCATGCATTGGACGCTATGGTTGCAGGAATAGGTAAGGCCGTGGTACCAATCCGGACGAGTCGCTGCGAAACTCTACCACCTAGTAGTATGTCACGGTGTTAGTGACGGTAAGTCTATGCTCGCCTTTTACGAACTTCCCGACAGGAAGGCAGATGGTCTATCCGCCAAGGAGCCCGGACCAACACGGGGAAAACTAAGGCGTCGACTCTTGGCACTTGATATTATCTGCCTACTCCGAAAGGGCTTAGCGTGAAGATATATATGTTCATATAGTATCAAGGCAAATCCACGAGCAGTTAGTTTAAAATACAGTTAGCTACTCGTATCTTTTATTTGATTTTTTTCTTGTTAAATAAAAAATGGCATACGCTGTTGTGATATTTAAATATTGAGTTGAACGTCTATATTCATTCAATCATGAAAACGTTTGTCTGAAATGAAATATTTCGAAAAATAGCTGTGCCATTTGAAATATTTTATGCTCAGAAAATATATGGTTGTATTTTTAGACAATTTGATCTAGAAATAACATATTATTGACCGTATATGTACATTTTACAAATATAAAAACACTTTTAATTTTTACATTACACTTTATACAAGTAAATATATATATACAAATCATTTAAACAATCAAAGGAAAATAAGGTATCTTCATGCCCATATCCCCGAAGAGGTAGGCAGAGGCACAACCCTGTCCCACGACTAGTAGAAGATACTCGTACCTACTAAGTCCCAGAATGTGATAGGTGGCAAGGTGATCCCCGGGGATCGTACCTCGGACCTCAAGTAGTTAAGGCCGACACCGGACCGCTTGACCACAGAGGCACAATCACTGTTTTCTAGTAAAATTAATGGAAAGATAGAATTTCAAAGAAACTTGTTAAATCTTTTTTACTTAAGTTGTTTTTAATTGGCTTAGAAACCTTATAATATATACTAAAATACACTTTAGTAGTTTTTAAAAAGTATGTAAAGTGATTTTCTAAAGTTTTAAATACTTTTATTACAAGAGACAATCATGGTTTGTGGGCACTATTTATATAAAAGATGCAATGTTGCCCTTTGGCTGAGGTTTGATTCTTACTTTCTACCTCATTCTTCTACAATACGAGGTTGTGACACCACTTTTTTTAATTAGGCACTCATTTTTTCTCTCAGGTTCTCAATTCGAATAAACGATGTTTTTATTTCTTTTTTAAGTTTGTTACTCGATTACTCAGCCAATAAAAAACCGATTTTGATGTTTCTTTAGAAAAGTAGGTCACGATTTCGAGATGTTCCCGTAATTTATCATGATTTGACTAGTGGTTTTATGTTATCCTATTAATATTATGAACGCGAAAGTTTGTCTGTTTATTTGTTACTCTTTTACGCAAAAACTTCTGAACCAATTTTTATGAAATATGGTACAAAAATAGATGGTAACTTGGATTAATACATAGGATATTTTTTATAACGAAATAATGTTTCTGTGGGCCCAAGCAACAGCTCGCTTCGTTGACCGCGTGGGCAAGATAATTCAACAACATTACCAAACCACCAGACTCTAGAGTCCGGAGCTTTTTTTTTTAAATATTTAATTTCATATTGTATATAACTTTATATTGTATAAATATAAGAGGTGGCATGGAAACAGAAAACTTTTCCAGTGAGTTTTCGTTTATGGACTTATACGAGAACACCGGGACTATGTCGTCACTCAAAATTCGCGCTAAAACTTAAATTCGCCGAAGACAAAGAGAATGGATTTTTTAAAAGTCTATATACTCGTCTGAGGATCCAGGGTTTCTAGAGGCTAGTGAGTGTTTTTTAAATTTTATGTTGGTATCATTACATATGTTTTGAAAAAATAGTTATCCAATCGGGACGTAGTACTAATGAAATAGTTGTAATTAGTTTTTCACTTTTACCGCTCAAATCATGACAATAAGTATAATATCTGTGCTATATAATAGACTAAAAATGCCGTTTTTATCCTAATATCTACGATGTTCCGAAAAATCTGTTTTTCAAATTTCAATTTAATTGCGACTGTATTCTTGTCGGTTTGTCTGCTTGGCATTTGATTTTCCCATTTTTAAAAGATTAATTTCGGTCGGTCACCTAGCAAGTGTATCTTCCCAAATTATTTGAAAGATTTCCTGGAAACCTTACTTGCTGCTGGTACGTGAGGATCTTATGCAACGTATACAAGTATAATACCCGTTACCCACTAGCACAAAAACTGATATTGAGTAGCACTATAACTATGCTGGTGAAGTTATGAACGAGGTGGTTTTCGTAACTCATAATCATTTACGCAAAGTGAAACTGTAAAAAAATAGCTCACGATTTCGAGATTTTCCCATTTAAATTTTATCAAAATCAGATTAATGGTTTCTGAGTTATACCAAATAATGTATAAATGTTCACCATAAAAATAGAAAAATGATCAAATATTTATTGGCCAGTTCAGAATCATGACCTACCTTTCCAAAAAAATATCAAAATCTTTTGGGTGACAGTTAAGTGACATCTGACTAGGTGGTAGAGTTTTGCAGCGATTCACCCGGATTGGTGGTCACCGCCTTACCAGAGCCGTAGAGCCTTAGGTTGGCAACGCATCATTAGCACCTTTGGTGTCTCTAGGTGGCGTGAATTTCTTACCGTCAGGAAATCTATCTACTGTCCATTTTCCGACTTCCAATTTCATAAAAAAATATGAATTGATTGACTTTTTTATATATTGACCACTTTAGAATCATGACCTACATTCCCAAAAAAAGCACGTAAAAATACACAAAAATAAATAATTTCATCTTTACAAAAAGTTGCCCGGAAACACACGAACTAAAATACGAGTATAATTCAGTACATTTGTAGCCTTAGCAATAGAATGTGTAGGTAACGAATGCCCGCGGCCTTCCGAAATAAGACACGTAACATTTTCTTCCGATCCAAATATTTCTTGAATTCTTTACTCGTGCGATGTTTTATACATTAAAGAAATGCTTTTAAGATGTTTTATTTTAACTTGTCCAGTGCGTGGGATAAATTTTCACAGTTGAAAAAGAAAAAAATATAAAGACAGTGTTTGAAATTACAAACTTTCTTCTTTCACTGACAAAATCTAAGAACTGGAGCTGCGAAATCGAATTTCTTCTCTAATGAAGAATTTATTTTAATGTTATTGCACAAAATTGTAGCAAATAACAACTAATAAGACCTCTGGTGGTAGAGTGCTGTGCAGCTTTCATGAATAGGGGCCCATTGCTTTACCTATTCCTGTCGCCAGAATGACTTGGTCAGATTCCGGTTCGGAGGGTAACTGACGAAGGTAAACTTGGAGGAAAAATTGCTTCTATGTTCTAATCGTCATTAATTTATGTTGAATTTGCTGATGACCGCGGCGTTGCCCGCGTAGTTAATGGTCCTACAGGAGTTTTTTTTTTCAGGACAAAAACTGTCCTATGTGTTAATCTATGTTAACTACCCTCTATGTGTGTGCAAAATTTAACTATAATGAATTCTGCAGTTTTTGTGTAAAGGAGTTACAACCAAACAAACATACAAATTTTCACATTTATAATATTGATAGGATATACGGTCCAGACGGATGCAAATCAATGTCTATAACCAGTGTTAGTCTAATACGACCGTTTAAAATCCTTATAAGTCTAAACGTTCTGAAGCGTAATCGTATAAATTGTGAAAAGTACAGGAAGGTAAAAAAATACAAGAAAATAAAAATAACTACATTAATAAAACTGACTTCAAAACAAAAAAGTAAAAAATAATAAGGATTGAATATCAAGAATATACTACCTATTATTTATATGTACCATTTACTAATAGGTTTGAAGTCGGTGCCAAGGCAATTTGATACTTGCTTGTAGTACAATTATTTCTTGAAGGCTTGTTACCGACATTAAACCTTTTAGTAAATGACACATATAAATAATAGGTAGTTTATAATCAATATTAAATCTTTTTTATTTTTATTCTTCTTAGTTTTGTAGTCGGTTTTTATTAACGTAGTTATTTTTATTTAATACTTTTTAGTTTATTGCCCGACCCGGGATTTGAACCCAGGACCTCGTGCAGTTAAATCCAACAACTGAACTGCTAGACCACAGAGGCGGTGTACATACATAAAAAAAAAATATTCCGGCCAAATTGAGAACCTCCTCGTTCTTTTAAACTCTTTTAAAATAAACAATATTATATAAACGATACGTTAATAAGGCCTTAAAGAGTCATACCTATCTAACTGACTCATAAACTTTGAGACCATCACTAGCTTAAAACTGGAAATTATTTTAAATTATTTCTTGCGACGAAAAAAGATTAAAAGATTGCATACTTTTACCAAAAGAAGCTTACGAAACTCACTGGAACATTCTTAATCCCTAAAACTATTACTTAACTTTCGGGTGCCTAATTCAGAAACTTTCTTATCCTTGCGATATAGAATAACCTCTGAGGAAAATACGAATGACTTTCTGTTGGCCTCGTTTAGGCCTAGTTTAAACTACATTTCACATATATATGTTTCGAGCACAACACGTAATATAGACGGCCTTGTTGGTGGAGTTAAGCGTGTAGCCGTTCTCAGGTCAACCGTGATAGATAAGAGTTCGATTCCAGGCGAGGACAAGCTTTTGTATAAAGTTCTAGACAACTTTCCTTCTGGTTCTAGATGTGTTTATTAAATTTTTTTAGTATAGACCTGTTTAGAAAAAAGAGCTGTTTAGAAAACAGAAAATAGTATGTTGAAATATCAATATTTGTGAGAACCGCAAATAGAGTACATACCTCATATTATCTTTTAAATAAATGCGGTTTACCAAAAGGTAGTATTTTAGGGCCATTACTTTTTTAATTTATGTAAATCATCTGCCTGCCATTGTTAATCATGGTTTAGTATTATTTGCTGATTATACTACCCTCCTTATCAAATGCATGTATTTTAAATTGGACTTGAAAGAGGAATTTTTCGTTTGGCGTAATGAAAATAGTCTTAAGATAAACATTTGTAAGACAAAATTAGTCGAATTTCAAGTGAATTATAAGGAAGCTAAAGAGTTTGATGTTTTCCTATATAATATAAATATTGAGAATGTAGATTGTACTAAGTTTCCAGGAATAACAAATGATAAATTTTGTAATTGTAACATCATGTTGACTAGTTTTGGAATAAAATTGAATGATTTTTGAGAAGAATAAGAGAAGTGTCAAGTTTAAACGCGTCTCTTTTATCTTATCATAAATACTATTCCTCAGTTCTACTATATGGCGTCTGTGTTTGAGGTAATTCGGTTGATTTGATCAGATTTTTAAGTGTAAAAAATTGTACACGATGTTATGTAATATTAATCAGTTACATTACATACATAAATACATATTATGTATGTATGTATGTAAAGTTTGCTTTCCATAAGGATAAAAAATAGGTACTTTGTTTTTATTCTAGTAGCTAGTAAATCTACTTAGGCAAGTGACTTAAGATTCTCAATCCTAGGTTTCTACAGCTGATATGTTTCTTACCCGTTTCAGTCTGTTTGATTGAAAATAAACTACAATAGTTGTCTGAATTGAGCTTTATTTTCCAGTAACGTGTAGAGCGGGCTATCCAATTCGTTGGCAATACACATATATCTTTCTATTTTTACAATTTTAATGAATTCTATTCAACTGGTATCTGGACATTTATTACATTGCTTAGAACTTTATATAATATTTTATATTTTATATAAGTAACTACGCGGCCTATAGGTACCATGAATGTTATAGATCTCTGTCCTATTACAGAAGTTGTGTGCCTAATATAACAGCTACCCTTACCCATTGGGCCGGGACATGGTAATGCCAAACAATGTCACGACAGCACGAATAGGCAAGCCAGTGGATTTAAGGGTCAAAACACACAACCGCGTAGCGGCAACGCGCTGTTAGAATCGGCAGTAGATTCACTGCAAGGTGGCACTATTTATTTATTTCATACAAAGTAATATCTTTTTAATACCAAATAAGCGCTAAGTTTCTCACGATGGGTCTATGACGCCGCAGCGCTGCAGCGAACTGACGACTTTAGCGGCGCGACGCCGCAACGTGTCTTTGTGTTTTGGACCTATAACTGGGCAAGTTTCTGTACAGCACTCTACCACTAGTGTACTTGTTTGATATTGGCTTATTTAACCTGGACTTATTCGCTACTTACTAGTAAGGTCTATACTAAACAAGGAATCCAAAACAACACCGTTTTTTCCGTACAAAAAATATCTAGAATACCCACAAACAATAGCTAGTTTATATTAATATTAACGCCTTGTACGAAGAACAATCTGCTTAGTATCTAGAATCGTATAATGTAAAATATAATTGCCAAATGTGTTGGTAAGCATATAACTTCCGAACGACTAAACCGATTTGGCTATTTTTTTTAGCTCTTCATAAGAACTATGAAGAGAAAAATCGGGAAAATTGCAGAGAAAATAGGAAAAAAATTATTCATTTATCCCATACAAACTGAATGGGCGAAACGGAATTCGACGTTTCAAATAAATAAAGACCTAAGTAACTATTTTCGAAATCAGGTTAAACTTTGTGAATATTAATTTACTGCTAATATTTTATTTATGGTGAAGTTGGCCTTTTCAAGTACTTTAATAAGCTTACACTACCTTTTTGAGGATCTTAAGGGCAATCTAATTTAGTCTTACAAAGTTCAGAGGTTAAGAAAACATTTATTTAATGCGGAACTCGGAATTCGAACAAACATTTTGATAAAATAAAATTCAACGAAATTATCCTTTTTCCATCTTAAAACTTGATCTTACATCCAGTGTTATCTTTCTTATAATTACTTTACGAAAAATTAAAATGAGTTTATTAGTAATATTAATAATTAAACGCAGTAAAACCGCAAAAACGGAAACCAATAATTTCATTTGGTACCAACGTCTTGATTTGATAATTCTTTTCATCATTTTTAAATTTGTTTCAAATAATACCAAATGGTCCGAAATGGTCCCACACAACTTTTTTTATGAGATGGGATGGGATTTCCTGAAGAAATTCACGCCGGTTAGAGATACCAAAGGTGGTATTAGTGCGTTGCCAACCTGAAGCTGATGTTAGGCCTCCAACAAAAGTAAGTTTACCTTACCTTACTCTCCGAACCGAAACACGTTAACGGCAATCGCTAACTTTACGGCGGCAGAAGTAGGTAAGGCGGTGGTACCAATCCAGGCGAGTCACTGCGAAACTATACCACTTAGTCAAAAGTCACGGCGTTAGTTACGGTAAGCTTATGCTCATCTTTTACGAGATGCCTGGTAGGAAGGCAGATGGTCTTTTTAAGATCCTACTAGTATTTTTTAGATTATACTTATGCTCCATACATTCAAATCTCGTCAAGATAAATGTAAAATTTCTGCACTAATAGGTAGGTATAACTTAAAAACCACTAATCGGATCATAGGACAATTAATATGGGACCACCTCGGAATCACCTACCGTCACAATCAGCTACCTTTTGGTGACGTAATCGAGTAACAAAGATACGAAAAACAAACTGACAAATTAGGAACCTTCTCCTTTTTTAGAGTCGGTTAAAACAGCAGCATTTGACTTGTGTTCCAAATTTGTCAAATTTTTAGTATCAGTTTTAGTTTTTTTTTTAGTTTTCTTTGTTGTGGTCTAAGATTCGTACCTGCAGATGCATGTATGCAACCTATTTTATTGTAAATTTGCTACAGAAAATACTCGTATATTTAAAATATGTTGTCTCAAAATCCTTAAGAGATATTTTTTAAAACAGGATATTTTTTTTGTAAATTTACTATAGAAAATTTATTAAAAATATGTTGCCTGAAAATAAGATAATATTTTTAAAACATAAATTTTATTATTTTGATTATTTGTGTACAAATGTGAAGTATTTTCTCAATACCCGATTTTATTTTTCAATTATGTTTACTGTGATTTTCGTGTAAATATTTTTTTATCTCCTTTTTATTTTTAGCCTGTATTTGGTTCTCCGCGTGTGCGATTTTAGAAAGTTTTGTAAAGCATGGTTACATTATAGAAAAAAGATCAGGCGTTATTGCCTATATTGTGTTGGTGTGTTTGTGCAGTAAATATTAAACAACTATTTAACTAAACCCTTATATAACAGCCTTAACATTTATCTCTAATGTGGCATTTAAATATGTTTATCCAAATCATACATTGCCTTTAATCGCTACCTGTACATTATCCAAAAGGACATGGGATTTGAGATGTGATGACCTTATCGCAACTAGTTCAGTTATCAATAAGTAGATGATTGTCACTATCCTACCGGTTATGTTGAACCAGATGTTTACTGGAATTGATACAATTAACTAAATCCTGTGCATTATAACTATGGTTGCTTCTTTCGTGTTCAGATATGTTAGGCAAGCTAACCAGTAGATTTCCATGTGTATCTTAAGACCTCATCTACTATGTAGTTACGCACCAGTAACATTTAAGTTGTTTATATATGACACTTTTCGTTCACCATTAGGAATGCCACCTGCTTGCTCGCTATCGCAAAATAGATAACATAAGTTTAAAAATTCATATTACCTATATTGTTATTGTCTAATAAGCTAAGATCTAACTTTAGTTAAGTAAGTAAAATAGCTTTAAGTATACCCTGTAATATTTAAATTGTCCCATTTACACAAAAGTTGTCTGGCAGAGATCGCTAAAGCGATGAGACCGCCTTAGGGTACTGCAACATGTTACTTATATTTGAATGTAATAAGTAAACCACCATGTTCACGGCTCTAAGTGGTAAGAGACAACATAAATGTAATAAGTACGTTGCTGTTGTGTGGCCATAGTGTTTGACTGAATATGCAAGTCTACCGGATAACCTACCCTTGAGGCCTTGAACACGGTAAAACTAAATAGTGTCATTATAGATGCAGAAGTAGGTAAGGCACTTGCTATTTACACCGACTAGTAGCAGTGAATCACCAGTGAAATATAACTTTGCGATACATTATAAAAAAATACCTTCAATGTGCAGTGTGAAATTAAAACGTATTTACACGTACAAAGTACATCTAGATTGTTCTTAAAATAGAAAAAACAATAACCCCAACAAAACCTTTTTATAAGATAGCTAAGAACCTTTTCGATGACGTTAGCGTTAAAAAAAAACACCGAAATAGGTTATATCGGTAAAAGTTGGTGCCACAGTAAAGCATCATCCAGACGGCTGTATTCACGCCACAATCACGGCTTCCACAAAGGTGATCTTGGTGGAAACTTTGTTTGAAACGTATCAAAATTTTGATTTAATTTACGTCCTACACGGATGCAAACCAATGTTTGATTACCCTATAAAGGTCTCAGCACACATATCAACTCGGAAAGGGATCGTCACCGTATCGCTTTTCGCCTCGTCGTCCACAAGGTGTCAAGGTTTAACGTATGCATGTAACCAAAAAGTATCAGCAACACCTGTACATAAACTTGGCTACGGCTAAACGACACCGCGCTAACGGCTCGCCGACCGCGAGTCTGTTCCGATTAGTCTGCGTTGCAGCATGGAGTTTCATACAAACAATAAAAAACGGCTCGAGGTGATACGATGACGATCTCTTTCCGAGTTGATATGTATGCTGAGACCTTTAGTCTGAAAACACACTATCAGAAGCGGCAGTACAGAATGTCTAGATAATGAAAGCACACTGAACCGTGCAAACTATCGGACATAAGTCGCAGACGTGATCTTAAACGTTCTGACAATTTTGTCATATCCAAACACTAAATTGTCAAAAAACAATTATCAGCTAACTAATCAATGTGATTTAGGTAGATATAGTATAATTATTAAGAGTTTGATTTTCGTATCTTTACATTCCTTTTTATTGTGATATGAGGGACAAAAGTGTGATCGCGTACGATGGGGCTGACATGTCTCTAAATAAAATACTTTAAAAAAATTGATTAAAAGACAGTGAATGATTTAAAGCATTAACACAGTGTTATTTGATAAACAATAAAGTATACCTTCAAGCATTCTAGCATCCAATCAATTATGCATTCTTCCATTCGTTCAGATGGTCACCTTTACATAATATATATGCCATATCTACAGTACTACATTTAATTCCATTATCTCTTCATTCATTCGTTCCTTCACACATTTTTTGATTCATTCATTATTTACCGTACTTTATCGAAAAATTTTCCTCAATTTGCAATCACCCTCATCCATTATCAAGCATCCCGAGGAGGACTTTCAAAGCCAATTACGTGTTGGTCAATGTATGCGAGTTTTGTTCCTTTTGGTTGCGGAAGCAAAGGAAGTTTCTTTCAATCCGAATTTTCTGAAACATTCGTGACTCCGAGAAATACGTGAACATGTTTTTATCTGCCAACTGTTCGAAATACAAATGTATTTTGAACTTGTCTTACGTGTTTTACATAACTTGTCAACTGATCTATACTAAGAAAGAGGTGAGTTACCACACACATATACACATATCTCCACGCCAAATCCTTTACCAGGTAGGCAGAGAGTATCCAGTGCCAGACCTTACAATCCTGACAAACCTGTCTGACTTCCTTCACACTCATTACCCTTTTTACACAAACACGCCGTTTGGAAGACTCTTGACACCACCCTCGGATAATATCTGAGTGATCTGATTGGGGAATGTCAACCTTGGTCTTCCCGGGTACCTACGTCCATCCACATTCATATCGCATTGTATATCTGCTTTGTCATCTTTCATCTGTCATTCTTTTCACATGACCGAACCAGAAGAGAAGGGGGGTTAGAATGAACCACCGTCGTCTTGAAACGAACGTTCGTTTCGGGCCGCTTATAAATGTCAAACTCAAAAAGCGTAGAACGTTCGTGCCAAACAAAACGTGACGTCGGCGATAGACGTTAGACGTATGACAATTGACAAATAACAAATTTGATATTGACGTGTTTTAAGTCGTGTCGTCATAGACAAAATTTTGTTTTTTCATACAAATTCGGTCATTACCCTTCGTTTACACGACATCGCTTCAAGTTATGATTGTTCCAGCTTTATAAAAAACGATAACGTTTTGAAACGAAACGCATCGTCCAAGCGAAACGACGCGATCGCGCCGAGACGAAAGTGCACATTCTAACCCCCCAGGCCGTTTCGCATTTTAACACCAACACTTTCTATCAATCCCACTCTTTCTCGTATCTCACTGTTACGAATGCGGTCAGCAAGCGTTAGACTACAAATTTTCCGTAACACTCTCATTTCGACCGCATTTGTCCTTATTTAGTTACTGGGCAACTATTTTTTTTTAATAGTTGACATATTTTGTTATCTTTGCAACTACTTACTCTATATTGGACCGTCTATCAGTAGATAATCTTTATTGAAATTGACCATACAATTTCTTAACATCCCGGCCCAAGACAGTGACGCACCTTAATCATCTATGGTGTTTATAAATCACGGATATCTCTTACGATCGTGAGACCAATGCGCATGTTCGCTGACCTTTCAAATCAAAAAAGTATATATATTATTACCAGTGGTAAACTACTACTCACATACTGGCTTTACGTTACTGCGTTGGTGTTGCCATGAAAAACACGGAAGGTTTGAAAATCAAGAAAATCAAAAAAATGTGTTTTTCAATTTTTTAAACAAATTTTCCTAGGATTCCATAAGTGCCCAGTAGGTGAAACGTTTGCCACCTATCGCATAGAGGGACCTACAGCCTAGATAAGACACATCAATTATCTTTTAATCAGTCATTTAGTCGACATTTTTATACATAAAATAACTGCGTTAATAAAATGGAATTCAAAACTAAAAAGTAAAAAATTATATTGATTTAATATTTATTAAATACTACCTTCCTGTTATTTATATGTGCCATTTACTGATAGGTTTGAAGTCGGTGCCAAGCCAATTTAATACTTACTTACTTATATCATTACTAGTTTAAGGCTTGACACCGACTTCAAACATATTAATAATTGGCACATATAAATAATAGGTAGTATTTAATAAATATTATGTTTTACTTTTGAGTTTTGAAGTCGGTTTTTATTAACGTAGTTATTTTTACTTAACACCTCTAAGTTTAGTGCTTATAATTATGATTTATTTTAATAAAATAAACGTCGGGGTAGGTGAAAATAGATGAAAAATGCTGATAAAATAAAAATTAATAGTCCTACCTCAATCAAATTTCTATAGGACCAATTCGAACCTTTTTTGCATCAAACAAAAAAATAATAACGTAAATCGGTTCAGAAACCTCGGACAAATCGGTGTATATACATAAAAATTTACCGGCCGAATGGAAAACCTCCTCGTTTTTTTTAACTCGGTTAAAAATTGTATTTTAATGATAGTTTAAATGTCAGTTGAAGTCTCTAAACGGGCCGTAGATGTGTTAGGCTAATCGCGATCGAAAGTTTTCTGGTTATATCTCTGCTTACTTCTTCCGGAATACGAATCGATGCCTTTAAATACCATAGTTGTTTCTACTCTAGTGGTCGGAATCCAAATTTAAAACTATGCAAAACGTTGACGGGCCTTAAGTGTGAGTAGCTTAATTAGTTATTAGAAAATCGTTACTTAATTAGTTTTTAAAACGCCAATTTAAGAAGTAATTAAAACCAACCCCTGCCGATCATTTAAATTTATGCGGAATCGCCTTTAAAATAGTCATAATAAGAGATTTAAACAAATCCAAGAGTTTTTCTTAAAATGAAATTAGCCGAAAAGGCGGCGCCATTAAAATTACATTAGCATAAATAAGAGGAATGCTAATCTAGGGAAAATAAATCTTACTGGGGAAATAAAAATAATCCTTGTAGCCGGTCGTTCAATGAATGCGTGACAGATTTGTTTGGCCCTACCTAGTTAATTTTCCCTATTTCCATTTTTAGGGTTCCGTTTCCAAAATAAAAAAACACTGTACAGGGCCCTTTCATTTTGTTTAATTTTTAAGACCGTGTGTAGTGTATGTAAAAAAAGGCATCCAAATTAAAAACAGCTGGATTTTTATTAAGCTTAGCGCATTTAAACTTAGAATAAACTCGGTCTTTAATTTACCTAATAAAATCATTTAAAGACCGGGTAACCTTGCTCATATTGGACATATTAAACCTTGAGTTAATGTACTACAAATGCTTCTTAGTCTTTTTTGTTATAAGTCACATGCATGAGTTTATTTCGTATATAGTAAGCCCTATAAAAACAAATGCAATTTATTGTGTATGTATAATACACCATCTGCTCTCATGCCTAGACACTCATTAGAGGCAAGCAAATGTTAAATGAATAATTACCAACAAAACTACTGGTGGTAGAGTGCCGTGCTTACCTATTTCTGCTGCCGTAATGACAGTGTCAGATTCAGGTTCGGAGAGTAGGCTAATCAATAAATTCGCACAAGTTACCTAACACCTTGGCAACTAGACAGACTGAGAACTGACACTTGTATTTTTTACGAAACCAAAAGACATAAATTATCTGTAGCTGTAAATAAATTATCTCAAAAAAATACTTATTGATATTACAAAGTAAGTAAATTATATTCTACTTATACGCGGAAATAATAATATTATTATCAGAATAAATTTAGTGAACACACCCAGTCCCGAAATTACAGACATTTTAATATTTATTACACAAATGTTTGCTTTCGTTGAGAATCGAACCCGAGCCTCGTGATTGGTTTGTGAAACTAAACATATAAGCTTACCCTTCGGCCAATGAGGGAGTCAATACTTCTTTAAATATGACACTGATGTTCATAAAAGTCAATCGTTTGAAAGACAACTTTGTGTTAAGAACTTTGCGTGTTTTGTTGTTAAGGAAAAAAATGAATGCTAACTCCAAACGATAAATCTATGTTTTTTTATTACGGAACCCTTCCTGGATAAGTCCGCCTCGAACTTAGCTACTTTTTATGTTAATATTTACTCCATTTGTATGAAAATCTCGACTTCTTCAGTAAATATAATTAAGTTATGATTGTTAGAGCTTGTCACATCTGTTTTGAACGAAAAATTTACTTATAAAAATAAGGATAGACCAATTATATAACGAAAGGTTGTTTTTAGCTACCGACGGAAAGCTGTGTATTTGACGTAGACTTTTTTTTCAAAGCTGACGTGATCGAGATGTTTCTGAGTTGGATATGTAGAATTTTAATTATAGTGTCATTAATGAATGTAAACAGTTGGTGTCGGGATATGAAAACTCTATTGCCTTATCTAGTAATTTGGGTTATTGGATTATTTGACTACATTATTAGGTGGTAAAACGCTGTTCAGTAGTTTAACCGGACCATTATCACCTGATTGCTTGTGGCTTCCGGCATTATGTCAATGCTCCTCAATGTCGTGTTCCAAGCGAAAAAAGGAGAGTAATCGATATATTATATGTGGCTTAAGATCCTGATAGTAAAATAGCAACAAAGTAACACGTGTAATGTCTACAGGTAATGGTTGTCACCTTAACCTTAAACTAAAGCTCTTATAACGTCAGAGCTTCCGCAAATGCGAATGAGCTATTGACTAACATACAGGACTAAATCTAAAGCACCAACCTAATTTTGGAAAACGTTTTGGAATCGATAACACTTACCGATAAAAAAATTAAATAATAATCATTTTTAATTTATATCTGACTCAAGATGGTTGTAACCTAACCAAAGCATAAAACTGGTTCCCACCAACCGCAATCGCATTCGCAGGCTGGTGACGTCATGTCTCGTACTTGGTACGACATAGCGTGACAACAATGATTGTTTATAAAAGTAAATGTTATAATCATGCCGCCATAATGACTCGATCAAATTTCGGTTGAGAAGGTAACATAGGTTTTTTGACTTTCGTAATAAGCCTAATATCATGGCTGCAGGATGCAAGGCTTATTGCGCAGTGACACTCCTGTAACATCTATGGTATCTATAGGCCATAGGTGTCGCTTTCCATCAAGGTACCTGTGTGCTTGATTGCTAACCTAACACAGGAAATAAAATAAATAAAATATCTACGATTCATTTAGAAAACGTGTATTTCCTATCGTCAGAAAGATGGTATGTTCGAGTGTTTCTCTGTGTGAAAAAAAAAAATGTGTTACAAAAAAGGGAAAAATTAAATTTCATTCCCGATATTTTAGTAAGGAAAGTAGTATGTTTAAAAATCTAATTAAACCGCGAGGAATGTCACGTTTCTACAACAATCTTAATTACGTTTTATGTAATCGGGTTTTTATTCGTGTTTAATTAAACTGTGCAATAAACCTAGATTATTAAACGCAACGTCAACAAACGCCGAGCAATCACAAGTTTATTACAGTATTTACCCCACTTTCTACCGTCATCAATTAACAGTCTGGTTCATTTGGATCACAGACATTTATAACATTTACAAGTATATTGTACTTACCTTTTTTATAATAGACTTGTTGCTCCGGATTCAATAAGTAGAATAGACTCCATTACTTCTGTCTGGCAACTCGCTAACGAGGCAGCAAAGAATCAAGAAGTCTGCTGGTAAAATGCTGTGCAGCAACAGACCAGTGTAGGATAGCCGGTTATCTCACAAAATCGAAACTCTCACTATATGTATAGGTTTAATGACTTTGTGTTTTTGTAAAATAATAATTATACAACTCGCGACCGCATAAATGACAAACCACAATAAAACAAAAAAAAAGAAAAAAAACAACCGAAAAAAGTTTCAATATGAGAGCCCAATCACAAAATGATCCACCATTTATTGCATTCATTTCTTACATAAAATGTGATAAATGAAGAATCGCTCGACCGATTTTATGCAAACTTCACAACCATCTACTAAATAGTATGAAAAAAGACCTTAACATTTGGTTTGGATTGGGTAGCCCAGTTATGAGTTATAAAATTACAACGAAAAGTGGCATTGGTTTTTTAAATCTATTGATACAATTAATATTATACGAGTATACTGACAAAGACGTGAGTAAACAGCTACCTAGTATATTCTCTATAAGACATACCAATATCATGTATTAAGCTACGCCGTAGGTGCGTGCTACGGCGTAGCCACCGTAGCAACAAGTTAAAACTTTTACAAAAATTTTCAGGACGTCTGACCTTGACTAATATTTTTGTCTATGCGTTGCATGTTCTTTTATATACAACTAGCTGACCCGACAGACGTTATGTTGTCTCAACTGTGAATATTGGATTAAAATAAACTCACAACTTTTTTTACATGAACCTTATCCAGGCAATAACAATATAATTAACGAAAAAGAATTAGTGGATTCGGTTCAATCGACGCACCGTGTCACGCTTGATGCAATTTTCTAGAGATATAGAGAAGAATATCGGAAGCTACCCACAACTCTGAGAGAGTTTTAAATTGTTCCACACTCATATAATATGTGTGTCTAGCCCATTTCGTACACAAATACCAAATATAATCAAAATACGTCGAGGCATTTAAGTGTGGATTCAGTACTAAGAAATAAAACAGACATACTTTTACATATTATATGCTTTTACTAGGTGATTCGAAAAACGTATTTCTGCAACATGTATCACCTAATGATATGAAATTATACTTTACGGATGTTAAACCATCAAATTTAAACATTGATTTCGAAAAAATCTATTGACCCGTTTTGGAAAAGTTCGGCTACAAAAACAATGACAAAAATATTATAAACTTTACGTTCAATCATATCATACAAATAAATATTCAAAGCGCAATAAAACTATAAAAACCGACTGCATTTTATTATTATACTGTTGCTAATTGATAATACTCTTTCTAAATGCAGGTCATCGCTCCGAAGTGGTTCTATAAATATGTTACCAAGATCCGAAGTGCTTTGTGTTTTATACTTGATAAAGCATAAATTTTAAAGAGTCATCAGTTTTGGTGTCGCCTCTGTAGTCTTGCGGTTCAGTTGTTGGACTTGACTGCATGAGGTCTCGGGTTCAAATCCCGGGTCGAGCAAAAAATAGAAAATTGGGTTTTTCTAATAAAAAAATGTTGCTCGGGATAGAATATGTGCCCGATTGGCGATAGGCTTGCCACCTATCACATTGTGGGACTTAGTATCTTCGGCTAGTCGTGGGAATCCTGGTTGTGTCTCTGCCTTCCTCTTCGGGGATATGGGCGTGAAGATACTCTTTTAAGAGTGGTTAAATAGAGGTTTTTCTCTTCGTCTATTTAATAGCATTGCTTAGGTAAATCAATATCTACTTCTCTTCAGTCTCTTTCAACTGGTGCGACAACATGTCAACCAACTCAATTCCGACTCCATAATCTTCGCTTACGTGTCTATAAATCTACTTTTCTTTCCATGATATTTTTAAAGTAAATACAAGATATTGCAACCAGTCGTCAGTTGTAATTCCTTTTCTTAATTTTATAATAGCTAAGTTTTTTATACGCCTGCCAAAAAGAAGGGGTATTGTAAGTTATTTGACATTTATGTATGTGTGTCTGTCTGTTACATTATAACTCTTAAACAGATTGTATGATTTCGACTCGGTTGGTTTAGTTAAACGACGTGATTGAAATGGATCTTGGCTCCACCACAGATAGGTTTTTTTTGCGGGTTATTGATTTTTTAAATGTTTTCTTCTCTATCATTTTGCAGCACCTTTAATATAAACTCTTTTTAATTTTTCTTTTTGACTTTACAATAATATTCCATTTTTTATGTAACATGTATGGTAAATCTTATTTACCCAAAAATAAGAAAAGAATGTTGAAAAATAACATTTTAACTCCTATACCTTCACCAATTTTTCTACAAAATTAAAGCCTAAAAATTAAACGTCGAGTCATTTAAAAATGAGCCAAGGATATAAAATTTCACAAAACAGCTTTTTATACTTTTTTCGGACGATTAAGCTTTGTCCCGACATTTGAGAGGGAAAAATGTTGGAAATTTAGTATAAATGTTATAATCATACCATCGTTAAAGCTGTTCATTTTAAAATGCAATAAACCAACGAAGCGTTGCCTAACAAGATATAACCCAAACTCCAACGAGGGGATTTATTCTGCGATATTAAATTGCTGTTATTATAACATTAGTATGTGCATAAATTATAAGTGTGATCAAAACTTACTGTAACAATTAAATAAGTGTCCCTTGAGTTTTAATTTTATTTCGTACTCCCAGTACAAATCCTCAAAGTTTCACCTTGTGGACTAATTAGAACAAAGTCTATTCAACCCTCGTTTACCTGATGGACGCATTTCTCCCACTTCTCTCATGTGGAGATTTAAACATAAAATTTTACATAATAACTTTCTTCATTAAGGAGTTGTTTTATATTAGGCAGTTTATAGAGTTTTGTTCCTGTATTTATAATATTTATGGTTAATAAATATTTCGCCTCTGTGATCTAGTGGTTCAGTTGTTGAACTTGACTGCATGAGGTCCCAGGTTCGAATCCTGGGTCGGGCAACAAAAAGAAAATTGTTTTTTTTTTAATTTTCTAATAAAAAAACGTTGCTCGTGATTGGATCTGTGCCCAGTTGGCGATAGGCTTGCCACCTATCATATTGTGGGACTTAGTGTCTTCGGCTTGTTGGGTGCCTTAGTTGTGCCTCTGCCTGCCTCGTCGGAGATATGGGCGTGAAGATACTTTGCTTACTTTATTACTTATTTATGATTTTTCAACATAACAATATATCGAAGAAGCAGGTTACTTACTCTTCTGGTGGTAAGCCATGAATATCTTTTACAGTCTACACATACTAAATCCAGCTACATCCGCACATTCGCGACAGTTAGGCGGATATCACAGAACTTACAGCTAATGTGGGTTTTAACTGTATACTGAAAATATTCAGATTTTAACTGTATGCGACGGTAGTGTCTAAACTGCCTTGATATGACAAAAATTAAACAGGTATTTCTCCATGTTAGCCCGAGTTTGTCTGCCAGGCAGCGCGAAAAAGGCGAGTATAGATTTACCGTCACTATCACCGTGACATCTGATTAGATGGAAGACTCTCGCAGCGACTTGCTTGGATTGGTATCAGTGCTTGCCGATAACGTGATCCGGTTCTGAGCATAAAGTAGCCGACATTCTTACTGTTGCTCGAAGCCTAGCATTCCGGCCTCACTTTGAAATCGCATCATTACTATCTTTATTGCCTCTAGGCTTGAATTTCTTACCATTATGAAATCCGTCTGCTTTTTTGCTTTCCAATACCATCAAAAAAGGTTTAAATACACCTAATTAAAAACCACCACCCAGGACAGGAAACCTTGTCTATGCTTAGAAGAGCCGACTCCTAGAAGATCGAATTAATGCTAGGGAGAGGAAAAAGAAGAAGAATCTCTATTTCCCTGGACACCGAATCACACCTGAACGGATAGAGTTGCTTTTTGTGGTATTAATTACTTTAATGATAAATAATGAAATTAGTGCACTAGTTTAGTTATGTAAACGTGACAAAGACTTTTGAATAGATTAATAATTATTATTAATTGTCAGAAAGCAAAGCAAAGCAAAAAAAACTTAGTTCAGTGTAACATTAGTTCTTTGTTATTGTATAACCGTCTCAATTATACTATTCTAAACTTCTATCAACTAAGTAACCAATACTGTAAAATAATTCTCAAAAAAACATCTCAAAACTCTAATCTACCAGCAAACAGAAGAATTACTAATTCCAACTAAATTATTAATGTCCTTAATCCTTGACTTGAGGTCTTGCGTCTGTATTTGCATCTGTTATTTTTGAGTTTTATTTGGGACCTAAATATAACCCGATCTTACGCGCACACACACAAATACATAAACACACACACGCACAATCATACATAAAAAACCTAATTTTTAATGTACTCTTAGGCTAAGCTATTGTTATAAGTCAACGCGGTGTGGTACTGGTGACCTGTAACTCAGGTATATTTTTACCTACCATTAGCACCAGACTTTCACAAAGATGCTAAACTATGTTTGTATAATAACTTTTTATAACTTTAAAAAATGTTTGTAGATTATGTAACAGTAAACAACAAATAAATATTATTATTATAAAGTATCTTCATGCCCATATCCCCGAAGAGGTAGGCAGAGGCACAACCAGGGCACCCACGACTAGCCGAAGATACTAAGTCCCATAATGTGATAGGTGGCAATAATATCGCCAACCGGGCACGTTTTCAATCCCAACCAACATTTTTTTATTAGAAAATTGGAAAAATCCAATTTTCTTTTTGTTGGCCGACCCGGGATTCGAACCCGAGACCTCATGCAGTCAAGTCCAACACCCGGACCGCTCGACCACAGTGGCGATTATTATTATATAATTAGAAAAATTAATATTAATAGTTAAGAAACCACTACATTCATCGGGCTAGCTAGTATATAACAATCAAATGTTGATTACACGTTATAAAGCTATAATAACAACGAAAAGTTCTGAACTCGTAATACGAACAACGAATGAAAAAGCCACATCAAAGTCTACGTCAATTATTTCGCAATAATGTGTTATCGTATACAGTAATGCGATTTCGGGGGAATTTCCCCTTGATTCGTATTTTCGATGATTCAACACATTCATATTCGCTGGCACAGCAAGTGTCGCCCCCTATGACACGTATTACGATTTCGATTTCCACGTGCGCAAAAATATAAAGGAATTGGCCCCGTTCGAGAAAATAAAGCGAGCCTTGAAAAAGATGGGGGTAATATCACAACAGATGTCGACGACGGTTATGTCAACTGGCCGTCCATTCACAAAACTAATAAAAGATTCAGCATCGTTCACCCAAAATAGGGTTCTTCCAAAGCATTGGCGCCGGTCCCAACCATGAACTGGTTTTGAGGTCACCGGACTACCGTACATCATTATTGTGGCTTCATGTAGTCTGTATAAAAAGCCTCAGTTTAATATATTTGTATACTATAAGTTTACATTATTTCGTATTTTCATACAATTTACGATTTTTCATACATTGTTTTACAGAAAAATATTGTATGTGTATCTCTTAAACATTGTTTACGCAAAAAAAATTATGTTTATTCCCGTATCCCCGAAGAGGTATGCAGAGGCATTACCAGGGCACCCACGACTTAGCCGAAGACACTAAGTCCGTCAGTGTAGGTAATAGGTGGAAAGATAATCGCCAGACGGGCACATATTAGCCAATCCCGAGCAACTTAGTTTTATTAGAAAACTAGCTGCTTCGACGAACTTTGTTCCACCCAGGTTATTTCGTATAGAGAAAATTAAATTTTAGGTCTGCTTCTTTTTAATATTTAAACTAACCGTCTTATCTAACTTCGTTCCACTCGTTTAATTTTCAATAATTATTAAAAAAAAAATTTCCTAGTTTTCCAATGTTTTTTTATCATTTTTTTTCTTTTAACCTTCCCTTCACTAGAATTTAACAAAATTACTCAAATCGGTCCAGTCGTTCATAAGTTATGAGCGTACATACGTTTTGGTGAATCATTTTTATATGTATATATGTTATATTAGTTTACGAGAGCTTTTTAGCTTTACGATCTGAATCACTTCGAAAATTTATACCTACCTTTTATTCTTAGAATATTTAAGAATGCCTACATTTTACTCTCTGAATATTAATATATACTTTGAATATTATATCTTGAATATTTTAATACTCTAAGCAAGACTTACAATTCAATTGTATCTATTGTAGTGCCTTCGTAAATATTGTCTAGAATTTTTAAATTCAACTTAGGTTTATTCATTTCGTTAGACATAAAATAAGTAGGTCGTGACTTTTAAAGTATAAAATATTAGTTTAAGTTTTTTCCAACTAGGTAGAGATTTTGTGGTCTACATTTTTTTATAAATATACTAAAGATGCTTCTTCAGATTGTGGAAAAGTACAAGTGCTAGGTTATTAATATTATAGTAAATTAAATTATAGTAAAGTAAAGTATCTTCACGCGCTTATCCTCGAACAGGGGGGCAGAGGCACAACCAGGGCACTCACGACTAGCCGAAGACACTAAGTCTCACAATGTAATAGGTGGCAAGCCTATCGCCAAGCGTGCACATATCCAATCACGGACAACGTCATTTTTGTTGAGCGACCCGGGGTTCGAACACGGGACCTCAAGAAATCAAGAAATATATTTTTATCGCTTTTAACAACGAACATGCCCACGTGACACGGCTCTCGTGATAGAAAGAGACAACCGTGACATATGGACACCATGCAATCCTGGGTCAAAAACCAGATTCAGAAGGCAGCAATTTTGGGGACGGCCCGCATTGTGCGGAGATTCCTCACTCTGTCGCCCTGACCAGTAACGGTTTAGTTGTAAGACCACCGTCTTTGGGACTCCATTTTTATGTTTATATTTTTAATAATTTGTTTTGTTAAATATAAGCTTAGGAAATAAGAAATAATGTTAATAAATGATAATATATTAATAAGTACCCAGGCCCGGAAATGCAGACATTTAAATATTCATCACACAAATGCCTGCCCCCGTCGGGCATCAAACCCGAGCCTCGCGGTTGATCAGTGTAGTTAGACGTGTACGCTAGCCACTCGACCGACGAGGCGGTCAGAAGAAAACCTAAAACAAACTAAATAGACATCAAGAACAGTTACTTTAATTATCTCATTATTAAATCTTAGTAATAATAGTATTTTAGGAGAAAGGACATACGAAATTCGGTAGATTAATAAACGTATTGTTTTTAAGTCAAATAAGCCATTAGAATTCGGACCGTTCAGAGACAGTTTATCTTATCTCTTATTGAATATAAAATGGCCGAATAACTACGTTTCTTTATCCGACCGAGTTATTTATTGGACAAGTTTGTTTTTGACCGCCCCGCGTATTTTATAGGGTGAACCTTTCCAATCCGAATTGGCAATTTCTATTTGATAAATACTGTGTGTTGTAGCTTTGTGTTTTGAGATGGGATATGTATACCGGGTATGTTACATATAACATATTTTTAAAGGTATGTTACAAAATGGTAACACTAAAGATAAGATTTATTTTTAACATAAGATTGAAGTACATAGTTTTCATCGTTTTTTTAAATAATATTGTATATTTTCTATCCTGGGCCCTTGGTAGAACTCCGAAAAACAATACCTACCCTATTTTTTCCATATAACGTGTTCGTAGCTCTTAATGTCCAGCGATACGAAGTTCGCCAGATCGGCTAGTTTCTTATA
Source organism: Calephelis nemesis (assembly GCA_002245505.1). Lineage (NCBI taxonomy): Eukaryota > Metazoa > Arthropoda > Insecta > Lepidoptera > Riodinidae > Calephelis > Calephelis nemesis. The sequence continues at coordinate 64,969 of NJDD01006898.1, read as the reverse complement.
GAAACAGTGTTACCCGGCATTGGATAAGTAGGTACCGCGTTGGCGATATTTTGTTGTAATTTGCCACCTATGACATTGTGGTACTAAGTACCCTCTGTTCATTTTAGTTGCCCTGGTTCAAATGTCTGCTTACCGGAGGCACAAGCATGAAGATACTTTGTATATTAGAATAATTTTATAAACTAAAAATCTTATGAGGGTTTGGTGTTATTGAAGGCGACTGGACCAGTTTTTTATGTACACTTTTTATGTAGTATGAATATAGGCCGTAAAGTATATTTTATACCTCGAGGTGACATATGACAGCATAAAGTTTGACAGGACAGTGTGTAAATCAAGTGATTAAACACACTTTTTCGTAGTAAAACACTTGTACTCATCCACTATACATTTTATTTAACACTTTACGCCACTTTTCAGTTTAGTTAGTTTCATTTTTTACTGCATCATCAGGGCTTTGAAACTAAAGATAAATAAATTGTAGATTAAACCGATGGTGACGTTTAAGAAAAACGGCCGGTCATTGACAGACGTCAACAACTCCACCGCCTAACCTATCAGATTATCACCACGCGCATTAATAGTGGTCTAGTGTTGAAGGACTTTTTCTTTTTTTTAAATATATATATATATATCTTAAAATACCTCTTTGGTCGAGTGGTTAGTGTACACGCTTAAATGCATCGATCGACCGCGATTTTCGTTTTTCCCGACCGGGGCAAGAATATGTGTGATGAACATTTAGTTGTCTGCATTTCCATTGCATTTTACTGTCTATTAGAACCGTTGACTAACACCCATAATACAAGCACATAATTTGCTTGCTGGTAAAATTTAATTTGTATAACTTTATCCAGATATACATGGTGAATTTGACACCGTAACAAAAACTTCTCTGGTAGTTTAGATATATATCATACGTCTCAATTCATTTTACAGTTTTTATAGGAAACAAGTGCTTAAATATTTAGCAGTTTTTCAGCCCACAATGTATAACGAACAAAGTATACGCATTAAGCCGTGCATTGCGAGCTGTATGTGCCGACCTAATACGCTGTTTTATTACATTGCTGTTTTCAATAAAAATGTATTTGTAGCGTAGTCCGGCTTTAACGCTAGACAAAAAATGACAAAAGTCAAGAGGTGGCTACAGGAAGATGTTTTAAGAGGTAGTGGACTGTATGAAGTGAGAGTAAGAGAATCAAGTAGAAGAATGACAAACTTCGGTCTACAGAGGAGCAAGCAAACAAGCGTCACCAACCTTCAATCCGGGGTCGCTCAGGCACCTATACGAGTCGCTGGCACTGTTCATCGGCTTACTTCTGGTCTCAGACGAAGGTTCTGACGGCCGTTAGTTCGCAACTGTTTGTCCGTCCATTGTTCAAAGTCGACCGGTCGATGTTCAGTTGTATGAGCGAGCTACCTACCCTCTATTTTCGACCAAAGATCGAACAGTATTATTTGTTAGATATTAAATAAAAATCAAGTTGCGTCATATAGTATTAATCAAATAACACTATTATTATGATTTCACTATTATTAATAATAGTGAAATCAATAAAAAACATTTTTTTTAGAAAAATGAAATTTTCAACACAAAATTCCAAATACATATGCATGTCCTATCATGTAAAGAATCCATGATTGCATTTTTCGTTACGCTGTCATTTACATGGTGTAATTAGATAATAATATGTATTACTATATCTGCAGACCTGCTTAGCTTCCTCTAACTTCATTATTATCTTTATACGAACTAGTCGGTTTTGGATACTCTTGACATCACACTCTGAAACCTAATTTGGTCATACACCATTCTTATCGTCTTCAAAAAATATTTTATTTAATTGAAAATTTATACCAAGTACAAGATTCAAACCTCTAGACGAAAGCTAATTTCCTTTTGTAGTTAAACTTGACGCTTCCTCTTTGTTTTTAATAAAAAGTGAAATTACACCAAAATATTTTTGTTGTTATCTCTACATTAATTCTTATGTTCTACAATTATACACTTGATATAAAAAAATATATAAACATAAAAAGGGAAACCATAGTGCAAATATAAAACAATATGGAAACTAACTAAAAACGATCGAAACAGGACACTCACACTAACGTACGCATCGACGAGACCCCTAAGCGATTTTCGCAATGCTCTCATCTAGAGAGATAGAGATCGCGATGTAGTAAGTGCCGCGAGAAGACGTGTGTGTATGTGTTAATTAGTATCGATATTCTTTAAACAACTAATTGTTGTTATCAGTGTTGTTGTTATTAGAGATACTAAGATAATAATAAAAATATGTTATGGAAAGTACAAGTAATATTAACTAATTGTGTCTATAGTTGAAAACTAACCCTTCAAATGTTTTTTTTAACAGTTCAGAAATGACGAAGAAATCGATTAACATGCATAAAAAATATTTTGGAGGCAAACTATTAAGTGCGATCTCCTCCTTTTTTTCGAAGCCGGATGTAAAGTTTCATAAAACAAAATCCAATGATAATAAATAGAAACTTGTATGTAACAAAAATCATTAAATTATAAAATTTGTATTGTAAATACAAATTTTGTTTCATCATATTTAATCACACAAACAAATTTTACTTCATTTTGTTTGAAAAATATTTTATTAAATATAATAATTCAGTCAATAGTTTAAAACACAATTCCTTATAGAAAGAAAACTATTAACTTCAGACAGGATTTGAATTTTCGTTCAAGCTAGTAAGAATTTAAAGCATGTGGTAAAATTTAAAATTAGTTTCTTATAATTGACGTCGACATTTGTGTTACAAAACTACTCGTACAACATTCTGATGTCGACATTTATGTCGCAAAACTACTCGTACAACATTTTGATGTCGACATTTATGTTACAAAACTACTCGTACAACATTCTGATGTCGACATCTATGTTGCAAAATTACTCGTACAATATTCTGATGTCGACATTTATGTTGCAAAACTACTCGTACAACATTCTGATGTTGACATTTATGTTACAAAACTACTCATACAACATTCTGATGTCGACATTTATGTTGCAAAATTACTCGTACAACATTCATAGTGATGAGTTCAAAACTGAAATGAATTGGCTTTTATTTATCCAAAACTTTCACTTTATTCAATATTTTTTATTTGATACAAATTTTGTAGGTAGTTCAATAAAAAATATTCAGATTTTTTTATAAAGACTTCTTCAAATGTTATTTGAATGTGAGATAAGAATGTCATAATATCTGTAATAAATGATTACTACAATTATAATTACATATTATTAACCCCTTCTCACCCTAAAACAATCTCGGTTTCGAAGGATATCCTTCAAACCAACAAAACAAAATCATGTGTCTGAAAACCGACCACAAACGTTGTTATTTGGACTTTTTTCAGACCAGACTTGAACTCAATTATGGGAGGGCTTTGTGAGAACTTTCAAAACTTCGAAACATTTTAAAGGGCCTACAAAGCATTGTTAGCGTTTGCCTCTGTAGTACTCAAGTAGCTTTCCCAGGGTATGTTTTTTAAATTTACAGAACTAGAGCATCATAGACTGCGAAATAAGGCAGGATCTAATATTATTTATTGTAAGGGTGTACTACAATTTACTAATTTCTATACGTATTATTATTATTTTTATCGTGATGGTCCGGGCTCCTTTGCAGAATAAAACATCTGCCTTCCTCTCAGGCAGCTCCTAAAAAGGCGAGTATAGGTTTACCGTCACTAGCACCGTGACATACTACTAAATGGTAGAGTTTCTTACTAAATGGTTGACATACTACTAAATGGTAGAGTAAACTTAATTTTGCCCGAAGCCTAGCATCTTGGCCTCAGGTTGGAATCGCACCATTACCAACTTTGGTGTCTCTAGGTGGCGTAAATTTCTTACCATCGGGAGACCCATCTGCTTGTTTGCCTTCCAATATCAAAAAATAATTTTTTTTTAGAACTTAACTAGCCGACCCGATGAATGTTGTTCTGTCCTATATAATATATTAGAAGTTTAAATATTCTAATATTCCTCTAAACTTACAATCTTTACGGGGTAGACAGAGAATATCAAATACTAAACGATCTTAGCCAACCAGCCTGGCTTTTTCTACATTTATTAGCCTTTTTCATACAAAAACGCCGGTTTCATACAATCTTGCCGCCATCTGGGGAAAACACTTGTACAATTTGTCGTGAAATATTTTTTTAAATATATTTTTAAAAGTTATTATTGGGTATTTCAATTAGCAGCTGTTCAGTGTTAAGTAGAGTATTTTTTAGTATCTTATATCGAAAAGAAAAAATTAAGGCAAAAATTCATAGACAATATTTTAACTCTTCAAAAAATACAAAAAGCCAATGAAATATCTGTCAAATTGACTTTGGAAATATGCGTGTTGTGCTTACACTTATCCAACCTTTTTCCGTTCGACCGAATGTTATACAACATAATCGAAAAATAAATTTTTCGTTACTGTTCCTAACCTCTTTGCTAACTTTTTATTCCAGGGAAAAGGTCCGCCGCTTTCACAGATTAAAAGACATTATTTACCCATGTAAACCAAACGTAACCGAGCGGCAAAGTTTTATATTTTTGACAGGGGACTGAAGGCTTGACCCTTTGAAATGTTTAATTTTCTGGTCAGCGTTTAATGTGTTTATGGCCGGAACAATTTGTTTCGAGGACTTCCATGTAATTAATTAATCATATTCGAACGCGATGTCAAATATAAAGGTATTTAAGCAGAGCCTAACGTTGTGATGTTCTGCATAAATAATGAAGGTAAAAATTACTTTATCATTTATGAATTTATTAACTACTTCGTCAGTCGAGGGGCTTCACGGACAAAACGTGGGGCTCGAGTTTGATTTCCGACGGGGAAGGGTTGTTTATTAAATTTATTTTATATTATAATTCTGTTATAATATAAAATTATAATTCTGTTATACAGGGTTACAGAAAAAGTCGTGCTAGATTCGTTAAGGGCTTGTGTATCCATAATTTTCCGATTTTTAATAAACTTTCTAATATTTTTTTTAATTTCTTAACTTTAACTTAATATTACGGCCCGTTCAATTAATTTATACACTATTTTAATTATTGACGTCCTATAGCTTATCTTACTACACATGTAAACATGCATTAATAATAATAATAAGACACGAAATTAAACAAAATTAAATTTAGTAGCCGAGCCTAAAACTCGGGAATTTTCAAAAAAATTTTCGAAAAGGGATAAGGGTAGGATGTTTCATAGTAAAACAAGTCAGATATTATGAATACTCTACGCCCTTAACGGATCTAGCACGACTTTTCGTGTAAACCTATAAATTTGAATAAAAGAATCTTTGACACACACCCATTATACAAAAGCATATGATTTGCTTACTTTATAGATAGATAAATTAATTTGTGTAACTTGACCAAAAACATATTTTATTTTGTATTATTTTTATTTTATAAACCGACTCAAAAAATAGAAGTTCTCAAATTCGAGTGTAGGTTTTTTGTATGTTTGAAACTCTAATACACGGCCAATAGTAAATGCTCTTTTCTTTATAGCCTGTTGTTTTGTTTGCCTGTTCATCACCCACAAAATGATGTCGAGAGTCTCTAATTCTGGCGGTTTTTTGTGTGATGAACTTTGAACTTAAAATCTAAATTTATCTCTATTCGAGTGAGTTCGAGAGTAACAAAACAATTCATTGACACGTTAACAAAACTAATGGCATAAGGTCATTAAATATGGAACGTTTATAGCAAGTCAACTATGACATTCAGCATAAATAATGAAGGTAGAAAATACTTAATGACCGGATTTAAGTGAGCACTTAGTATGAATTTGACATTTACAGAAATAACTCCATCGAGTATTATTATAAAATTCTATTTATTCTATCGTGTAGTAAATATAGTCACACTAAGTCAATTAATGAATAATAAATGAATAAATACTCGTGTCATTTGAGTAACTCATTCTTTTATATTTTTATTAAGAACGGACGTTGTCCTGTAGTTATAAATACTACATTTGGTATATGGTAAATATCAGATTTAGTCACGAATGAACTATTGAAAACCACATCACCAGTGATAGCACAAACACTTACAGATCTGTTCAATGAAATACTTAAAACGGAAACCATCCCGGAAGATAGGACTAAAACGACCGTCATACTGCTGCATAAAAAAGGAGACAAGGATGATATAGGAAACTACCGACCGATTAGTTTAATGTCTAATATCTATAAAGTATTCTCAAAAATCATATCAAAAAGAATTACTAATACACTAGACGAAAACCAACCTAAGGAGCAAGCTAGTTTCCGAAGTAAATTCTCAACTTTAGATCACATCCACACCTTAAGACAAATACTACAGAAATATAGATAATACAATAAAACGTGTTACATAGGGTTCGTTGACTTTAACAAAGCGTTCAATACATTGGAACATGAGTATATATGGGATACTCTAAGAAGACAAGATATAGAGGAAAAATACATACGAACAATTAAAAACGTATACACAGCGAGCATCGCACAAGTTAAATTTGAATCTACTGGCAACGAATTTCCTATTGGAAGAGGTGTACGCCAAGGAGATCCTATATCACCAAAATTATTTTCAGCAGTGCTGAAGATGATTTTCAGGAATCTAGACTGGACCGATAAGGGCCTAAATATAAATGGCGAAAATCTCAGCCATCTACGCTTCGCGGATGATTTAATTTTGTTCTCAGAGGACGCTAGAACTTTGGAAATAATGTTACAGCAACTATCCGATGAAAGTGCTAAGGCCGGCCTGACAATGAACCTAGCTAAAACCAAAATTATGACGAACGCCCAACAAACAGGAACCAACGACATAATAACAGTTAACAACGAAAACATAGAATACGTAAAAGAATACTTATATTTGGGACAACTTATATCTACAGATGACTACATGAAAAAAGAAATGAAACGGAGAATAACGAATACTTGGAAACGGTATTGGTCTTAAGGAAATAATGAAGGATATAGATATGCAAAGGAAAAAAGAAAATATACGAAATATGCATAATGCCATGCTTATTATACGGGTGCAAGACGTGGGCGTTAACAGAACTACTAGAAAACAAATTAAAAGTCTACCAAAATTCGATGGAAAGAAGATAGAGTGAAATTGGATGAAATTAAAAACAAAACAAAATTCAAAAATGCACAAACAACCTACAGGCAGCTTAAATGGCGTTGGACGGGATATATGTTACGAGAAAGCAAGGACAAATGGACTAAGATAGTAACGGAATGGTATCCAAGAGATACCAAAAGAAGTAAAGGCAGACAAGTGAAGAGATGGGAAGACGACATAAAGAAAACAGCTGGTCCGGTATGGACGCTTTTAGCAACGGACAGGAATACATGGAAATCTTTGGAGGAGGCCTTTGCCGACAGACAAGCTGTTCCACTGAAACATTCAGTTGCCGATAATTTAAATGAGAGTTATATTAATAGAATTAATTTTAGTTTATAGAAAGTAGGCATACGTGTATTAACGTGTATAAGGAAGAAACAGCAATAAAGACTATTTTATTTTATTTTATTATCATTAATGGTAAATGGTGAATTTCTCGCCACCTAGAGACGCCAAAGGTGGTAAAGACGCATCGCCAACCTGAGACCGGGATGTTAGGACTCAAGCATAAGTGAGTTTATCGACTACCTTATCCTCCGAAACGCAACACGCCATTAACAAGCACTGATGTTATGGTGGCAGGAATTGATAAGGCGGTGGTACCAATCTGGGCGAGTCGCTGCGAAACTCTACCATATAGTCAGATGTAATGGTGCTAGTGACGGTAAACCTATGGTGGGTTTTTACGAAATGCCAGGCAGGAAGGCAGATGGTCTATTCTGCAAAGGAACTCTAACCAACACGAGGAAAAACTACTTAATAGTGACTACCAATATGAAAAAATGAGCAAAGATATGTCTGTGTTTCACATTAAGAATTATATCGCCTCTTGTCTATCTCTTTATTTTCTCTTTCTCTTTTAAGACACATATATGATATGGTCTAGTCTACATGAAAAAACCCAGGCCAAAACGAAGAGAATTTTAAACTCTTCCATAAAAGTACAACTCTATTTCTGACATTTCACTAGCATCGATATCTTCAATCTCAATTAAAAGCGAAGGCGCTGTGGATTAATTACTTTGGATCAGTTGTATTAAGTCAAAATCGAAGCCTATTAAGCTGATGATATTAGAAATTTACAAATTAAAAGTGGTCGGTATTCAATGATTATTGGGTTTGGTAGTGGTTGTAAAGAACCAATTATATCTTTGCGTTAAAATTAATCTTTGCCTTTTGAGCGTTTTTAATCTACCCAAAAAATATGGAGGTTATCAAATGTTAATTCTACTATATTATTATGTCTTTTTTTGTTTGTTTGTTACGCGATTACTTCGTCCTTAACTTACCTGCTTTGATGGTTCTTTTTTTCGAAAAATAGGTCATTCGAGGTGGTCCCATATTAAATTTGTCATTATTATCCTACCATTTTTATTATTGATAAGATCGTCAAGTTAAGTGAAAAAAGTATGCATTGATAAGTGTAATTTAACAATGCAAAGTTGTTTAACGGCTACCTTACCTTCCGAACGTCAATAGTAAGCATTAGGCGGCAGGAATAGCTAAGGCGTTAGTACCAATCCGGGCAGCTGCTGAGCGAGTTGCGAAACTCTACCACCTAGTAGGATGTAACGGTGTTAGTGACGGTAAGCCTATCTCGCCTTGTACGAGCAACCTGACAGGAAGTCAGAGGGTCTTCTCTGTAGAGGAGCCCTGACCAAAACGGGGAATAACATAATGTAATGAACTTTGTCATCATTCTCCTCCCATTCTCATAATTAATGTGATTGTCAAGAAAAGTGAAAAAATATGCATTGTTAAGTCCATTTCGAAACCTTTTTCTATTTTTCGTAAAAAAAAAATTCAAAAAGAATAAAGTTATCTATCCATGTGTTATTTTAGTTGGTATGTTTGTTTTACAATGACACGGTAAATACTGAGTCTATTTTGATTCTTGTTTTATCAAAAAACAGTTCATAATTCAGACAGCCTCATTTCAAATGATCACAATCTAAAATGCGGTTTTGGACATTGATATGTAAAATGTGAATTTTAAAATGCTAATAGTCATGTAGCCGATTAATTTGCGATTTGCTACGATATTTTTACTGTTGTATTTTTTATTTTCTTATTATTTTTAAGATTTGATACGATTTGCAGATTTCAAATTTGGAGTTTAATATCAATTTTTTTTATATTACTTCATCGACGATGACTGATCTTAACATTTTTATGAAACACTTCGAAATCTTGAACTGACTTTAAAAAAGGAATTATTGAAATATGACTTCGGAATCTTGAACTTACTTTAAAAAAGGAATCATTGAAATATGACTTCGGAATCTTGAACTTACTTTAAAAAAGGAATCATTGAAATATGACCGTTATTTATAGTTAGTAAATTGTAGTTAAGTAAATTTATGTACGCACCATCTCCTACTTTGTGGAGTCGGTTAATAAAATAGACAACAACCGAATTGTTCTTCTTACGGTAGCAGTAATCTGTAGCCTTTAGATACCATAGATGATATTGGTGCCTCTCTATCTTGTGGCTGAACCATGTGTGCATTAGTACTGGCTTCCTTCCCCTACAGCATGGAACACAAAAGTAGCGAGAATACATTAGGCCGGTGCCTGCCTTATACTGACGGCATTAGTGGAGTCAGCCATGAATAGGTGTCATCAGTCACTTATATTACCAGATCACCAGTGCGATAGGGTTGTCACCACCCGACGCTGATTGATCAAAAATTTTTTTACCTTCGATAATTATTACCTCCTCATCATCAGTGACAGATTGTTAATATCGTAAACATCGAAGGTTGCAGGTTCAAATCCTGTAACCAATGAGTTATTTAAAAATGTAGTAATTTTTTATTAAGTGGAAAGCAGCTGAGATTAAATTAACCGACTTCAAATGTCATTCATCTTGTTAATTAAATATGAACATGGTTTCTGAACCGTGAGCTTCCTCCCACTTACATTTTTGGGGTCATGTTATTTCTAACTTACCCTTTACTCTTTTAATAACACAATAATGTTATTTTAACATTTTACCCACAACTTCGCCAGCATAGAACAGTTTATTTTGAAATGAGTGAATGAGAAATGTTAAACTCGCGTCAGGACAGGTGATCTAGAAAATTCGAAAGATGGAGGGTGAAGAAAACTACTGTATGTTGCCGCCGCATTTCACACTGTGATTTTCATTTTGCCGACTTGTATAACTTCAAGCTAGGTCACTACGAGGCTCAAGGGCGATCCCTAAGGTAGCTTGAAAATCTCATGAAGTGCTCTCTAATGCCTGGTGCTGGAATTCAAAAGAAATTTAAAACTCAAACAGAAATGGCAGAGTGCTGTGCAACAAAGTCCGAAAGTTTGTGCGTTTGTTTATTACTTTTTTATGCAAAATCTGCAGAACCGATTTTCATGAATTAACTTAATTTAACACGTAGGCTAGTTTTTACATCAAAAAAATGTTTCTGGGGTACCAGTAACAACTAGTCTGTTATAAAATCAAACAAATTATTATCATTTACAGTGACTTAGCCGTGAAGACCAGGTACATATACCTTTGCATTTATAATATTGCGCCTCAATCGACGAAGGATTAGCCTAACTCCGACCAACCGCGAAGCTCAGGTTCAATTCCTGGCAGGGGCGGATATCTAGGTGTATGCACTTCTGTATCTATTCCACTTTTCGTTGTGACTCAAGAACGGGCTAACATAACCAAACCAAATATCTAGACTTTGCTTGGACTATTTAGTAGATGGTTTATGTGAAGTTTGCATAAAATTCGTCGAGTGGTTCTTCATTTATCACATTTTTGTAACAAATGAATTCAATTAATGGCGGATCATTTTGTTAATGGGTATTTTTCAGTAAAATTGAAACTTTTTCAGTTGTTTTTTTCTTTTGTTATGTTATGTCATTCATGCGGTCATATACGTAGCGAAGAACGTGCCGGGCCGCTAGTTAAGCTAAGCTAATGTTAATGAGTAACACCTAAAATACAAACATATAATATGTATATTAATATCACGTGCCAAAACTTTGGACCCCCTTTTACGAAAATTGCGCGCAAGCATTAAGTTTGGTGTAGTAGAAGTGCAGAACGCAAAATTTTTAATAATATTTTTAATGATAAAGTACATTAAATCAATAAATAAAACATTACCCACACTACTATGCATTTGGAACACACACAAACAAATATATTGATGATAACGATAAAAGATCACACATGGTGGCGCACTGAAAAGTTTGGAAACAAAGTAGTTGGTCTTGAGAAATGAAGATGGCGTACTTATCAACAAGATATTAAAATTTATAATGGTCATAATATTAATATGGTTATATGGTTTAAATCGGGATTATATTTAATTTTTGTATTTTTTTCAAAAACATATTTATTTATTTAATGTTCATTATTGAAATTTCATTAACCGCTGAGATGGTGAATGTCTCATATTTATTTTTATCTATAATATAACCTTCCCAAAACTTACAATAGTCCACTTATTAAAATGTATACAAATGATTTAAAGGTTTTTGTTATTAAAAAAGTGCTGGAATATAAAGATAGTGCCGAAAGCTGAAGTGTTGAGTTTAATATAAAAAAAACTGTTGTTACACTTGTGAGATGTTTAAAATGACGCTGAAAGTGATTTGAAGGAAATATAGGTGAACATACATGAGTATGGGGAGAGAATTATGTCATATACCATACAAAAATGCTAAAAAAAGAGTGTGAAAGAAAACAATGTTAAAACAAATGGAGGGATGTACTGTTGGCTTTACCCCATATACCGTATATCCCATAATATCTAGCTCATAATGTAATAGCCATGAGCTCGGTAAAGTGGATTCGCTTGTTCGTGATGCTGGCGGCCTGCTGGGCTCAAGAAGGAGAGTGGAGTGAAGATGCCGAAGATTTAGGTGAGAATTTTTTTAATTTCTTTATGGTTATCTTTTATTTATCGCTTACTTTTATAATTATTTTATAGATATCACCTCCTTTCATAACTTTGACATAATCGTATCCGTGATCTTATGAATTGGCGTCGAGAACGTGAGGACATAGGTTCAATTCCCGGACGAAAAATTTAATAAAATGTATTTTCTTGATTTTTGAATAAATCCAATAAATCGGACAATAAAATAAATCCAGCGGTCCGACGTCGGACTTGACTTCTTGAGATCCGGGTTCGATTGGAGGTCGAGCAACTAAAAAAAAGGAGAAAATGCGAATTTTCAATTTTCTACTAAAATAAAGTTGCCCGGTATTGGATATGTGCCCGGTTGGCGATGGACTTGACACCTATCACATTGTGGGACTTAGTGTCTTCGGCTAGTCATGGGCTAGGCACAACTAGGGCAAGTTGTGCCTCTGTTTACCTCTTCGAGGGTATGGGCGTGAAGATGATTTTTTTTATTTTCTCGATTGTCCAATTAAAACAACGTTGCTTGGAATAGGGTATAGGATAATATAATGCTCGGTTGGCGATAGGTTTGCTATCGCTTTGTATCTTCAGCTAATAGTGGGTGCCCTGATTGTACCATTTTCCAACTCTTCAGGAATACGACCGTGAAGGTAATAAGTATCTTAAATATACAATTTTCTCAATGCAATTTCGTGCTTCAAACGAAGAGTTTTCACCTCAGTCATTAATAAGTTATTTTGTGTATGCACTGGCTTATTTCAATGCACATATGTTTTTCAATATAGAAAATCAAACAAGAATACCAATTACTTGATAGTGAGAAACACAAGTCGCTTATAGTCACAAATTGAATCTTCTTACTTTTAATTCCCGGTCCAACCTAATATTCATATCGGAACGCGACAACGGCGAGAACTGATGTTACTGAGACTGAACTGAACCATAAAAAATAATGAGCCGTACGAATATTCGAAGTCGACTACTGACACTTTAGTGTGTTCTTTATTTCAAATAACTTTAGTGTGTACTTTATTTTAAATAAAGAACACACTAAAGTGTCAGTCTGCTTAACCCTATTCAGAATCCATTAAGAGACTCACTTATATTAGGCGTATATTTTTCGACTGTCGAGGTAAACATAGTCGTTAAAGTGTTTATAATATAATATACGTTCATAAAACTTGTTAAAATCGAAAAAATCAAACATACCCAAGTGGGAATCGCGTTGGAACCATTAAATTGGATTGCTTGTCGAAAATTAAAATGGGAAATATATTTCCATTTGTTCTGCGCGTTATTCCATGTTTTTGTCTGATTTTTATTATGCAATCCATCGAGGCTGCGTTTACACGCAACAAATTGCTCACTTTGATTTAGGGTTTCAAACGCAGGTTATATATGGACTGTGCAAAAACTTTCGGTGTTGGTAATTCCATGGCGTTCCATTTTCAAATCAGAAACATGTGCGATGTCTTTGTTTTAAACACATGCAATAAATTTTGTTTAAAACTAAATTAAGGGTTATTATTGTTTGGAATGTTTATGAGTTTGCAGTGTTGGTAGTTCAATGGCATCCCAATACACAAATCAGGAATGTCTGTGTTTTAAACGCATGCAATAATTTTTGTTTAAACGTAGGTAATGAAGAATATATTATTATTGTTTGAAAATGTTCTATGCATTTGTTTTTCGGTAAATCTGTGTTAGTAAATCGATTATGCTTCTACAAATCAGAAACGTATGTGACGTCTTTGTTTTAAAAACATGCAATAAATTTTGTTTCAAACAAAATTAACGATGTGTTATTGTTTGATATGTTATGTTTTCGCTTTTCGGTGAATCATTATTGATAATTCGATTGTGTTTCTACAATTCGTTTTAAACAAATGCAATAAATTTTGTTTACATCTAAACTAAGGGTTTGTTTGCAAATATTTTATAGATACTTTCTTCCTTTTCGTTGAATCAGTTTTTGTAATTCGATTATGTTCTTAAAACATACACAAACTAGAAACATGTACGATGTCTTTGTTTTAAACATATAAAATGAAATATGATTAAAACTAAATCATTTGTATGCAGCTATGTTGGTATGCGTTTGTTTTTTTTTTGCGTTTAGAATATACTAAGCCCCCACACCTATGTGTTGTTGTGGGTTCACTGGGTATGTTAGATCATCTTTCTTTTATAGGTTTTATAGGTCATTTCCAACAAGAAAAACTGGATATAGAGGATCAAGTGATCACATACAGACAACGATTGTAACAATTAAGCGCAGTAAAACTGCAAAAACCGACTCCAACTATTTCATTGGGTAATGCTTGCCCCCGTCGGGAATCTAACCCGAGCCTCGCGGTTGGTCGATGTTGTTAGGCGTGTACGCTAGCCACTCGACCAACGAGGGGGTGAGCAGTCAAAAAAAATATTAACCATTTAGTAGATTGGCGATTGACGGAGTAACAGTGTAATTTTTTTTATATGGTATTGGAATGTAAACAAGCAGACGGATTTCCTTATCGTAAGAAATTCTCGCCACCTAGAGACACCAAAGCTGGTAATGGTCCGTGGCCAATCTGAGGCTGGGGTGTTAAATCTCGAGCAAAAGTAAGTTTACCTGTTACCTTATCTTTCGAACCGGAACACGTCAACGGCAAGCGCTGACGTTATGGCGTCAGGAATAGGTAAGGCGGTAGTTCAGTGAATAAAAATATGGTCATTAAAATAAAATCCATTCGTTTTAGAGTTGAGGCAATTATGATTGAAAAAGTTTTATTACACGATGTATATTTTATGAAACATTCTTGCAACTTTCAAATGAAGTCTTCATATTTTCAGGGTGCTGATTATGTATCTCAGTGGCCAACTCAAAATGACGTGTTTTATATTTGATATCTCCAGTGACCAGCAGAAATACATTAGAGATTTTGTTCCGTATTGGTCCTGGCTCCTTTGCAGAATAGACTATCTGCCTTCCTGCCAGGCAGCTCGTAAAAGGCGAGCATAGGCTTACCGTCACTAACATCGTGACATCTGACTAGGTGGTAGAGTTTCGCAGCGGCTCACCCGGATTGGTACCACCGCCTTACCTATTTCTGCCGCCATAACGTCATGTGTTCCGTTTTGGAGGCTAAGGTAGCAAGTAAACTTAGTTTTGCTTGAGGCCTAACATTCCGGCCTCAGGTTGGCAACGCACCATTACCACCTTTGGTGTCTCTAGGCGGCGTGAATTTCTTACCATCAGAAAATCCGTCTGATTGCCTTTCAATATCATAAAAAAGCAAAGCACACAAAGCAAACACAAATGACGTCATTTGACAGCTATTTGATGTACATTTTATCCATTTTGAGTTGGCCACTGAGATGCATAATCAACTCAGATCTAACGGAGTTCAAATAATTCAAGTTATGTCGGCTAGCAACTTTTGTGGAACTTTATTCAGATTAGATAGTTAAAACTACTTTGTATGTAATTTTATGTTGCTACGTTGTATCGCCTCTGTGGTCTAGTGGTTTGACGTCAGACTTGACTTCTTGAGGTCCCGGGTTCGATCCCCGGGACAGGCAACAAAAATGTTAGTAAAATAAGTATTTTCAATTTTCTTATAATGTTAACGTTACCCGGGATTGGATATGTGCCCGGTTGGTTGGCATGAAGCCTATCACATTGTGGGACTTAGTGTCTTCAGCTAATGGTAGATGCCCTGGTTGTGCCTCTGCCTACCTCTTCGGGGATATGGGCATGAAGATACTTACTTACGTTGTTTCGAAAGTGGCAACTAATAGCGCATTGCCAAACTGAGGACATCATGTTAAGCTTTACGTAATTGAACTCACTGACAAACTAACTTGCGACACCGGAACTCGTCAATGACGAGCACCATAGTCATGATGCTAGAAATGTTTTGACTTTTACAGTGTTCTATATAAAAATGAATGCATTTATCCATTGGTCATAATATAATTTTACAAATTCCTTTTTTAATGTATTTATTGTCAAGTAAGTTTCAAATGAAGAAAGACACCTAGAAAAACAATATTTTTTTTCTTACAACACCTATAACTGTCAGTAACTAATATCAAACGAGATGAAGTTCGCTGTTCCGTTTGTGTATACATATATGTAATATACATATTCCAGAATTCAGTATTCACAGTTAAATTTGAAAGACTAAGTTGGTATGCTTACACATATACTTACATATCTTTGCGTCAAGTCCCTTACGGGTAGGCAGAGAATTATCATCATCATCAGCCGGAGGAAGTCCATTGCTGGATATAGGACTCCCCCAAACGGCGCCACATGTCAAGGTTGCCAGCCGCTTGCATCCAGCGACTCCCCACGACTTTGAGCAGATCATCAATCCAACGGCCGGGAGGTCGTCCAACACTACGTCCTCCAGTATGGGGCCACCAGTCGAGAACCTTTTTCCCCAAAGGCTGTCGGTTCTGCGAGAAATATGGCCTGCCTATTGCCACTTCAACTTGCTGACTCTCTGAACTATGTCGGTTACTCACGTCCTCTTGTGGATTACGGATCAGAGTGTATCAAGTGTGCCAAATCGCACGATATCGGCGGAGTATCTGGCTTCTTCCACATAAATTACCCTTTTCATACAAACACGCTGGTTTCGAAAACTCTTGACACCACCCTCTGATAATATCCGAGCTATTTGATCGTGGAATTTTAACCTTTGTTTCCCCAGGTACCTACATACACCCACGTCCGCAATGATATGCTTAATGATATATATATAACTAGCTGCTCCGGCGAACTTCGTTTCACCCGTTCAGTATGGAAAATAATGAAGTAATATTTTTCCTATTTTCCTTGCAACTTTCCTGGCATTTCTTTTCATAAGAACCTTTTCCTGGTAATAACAAATATAATAAAAAAAGAATTACCCAAATCGGTCCCGTCGTTCGGAGGTTATGCGCTTACCAACACATTTAGCGATTCATTTTTATATTTTAGATAATGATATCTTTGCAATAAATTTTTAACACACATATTTCAAAATTAATAAATTTCATTTAACAAGATAGAACGACGTCTATTGGGTCTGGTAGTAGGCTATATATATATATGTTAGTCATACCACTCACAAGAAAAATTAAAGAAATCGTCACCGTAATAGCACAGTGTAAATTTAAGTAAACGGTGATGAAACTGCCTCCAAGCGTTGGAAACCTCACGCACATTTAAACGCGCTCACCCACGAGCCACCTAAGTGAACCTAACAGGACCTCAGTAAAACGTAGCACGTTGAAAGACGTCCATTGGGTCAGCTAGTAGGCTATAAGGTAGTCATACCAATCACAAGAAGAAGTAAAGAAATCGTCACCGTAATAGCACAGTGTAAATATAAGTAGACAGTGGTAAAACTGCCTCCAAGCGTTCAAAATCGCACGCACACGTAAAACACTCACCCACGAGCCATCTAAGTGAACCTAACAGCACACTCAGTAATATCACATCGAGACGAGTGGTCACGTTACACGTTAAGCAATCATTTTTTTTAATGCTGGGACTGTACTGTGCTGTATACGGCTGACTTTAGACTGCTTACTGATTTTAAAAGGTAACAAAGTTTTACGATACGATTTTATTTTATAAAGTGTAAAATAAAAGATTTACTAAAACTAGTGGTCGCCCGTTGGCCTAAACTCGACCATAATAAATTTTAATGTCTTGTTAATAAGAACGCTATCTTCATTTCTCAAGACCAACTACTTTTTTTCCAAACTTTTTAGTGCGCCATCTGTGATCTTTTATTGTTATTGTCAATATATTTATTTGTATTTGTCAAATGCATGGTAGTGTGGGTAATGTTCTATTTATTGATTTAATGTACTTTATAAGCATTGTTATTAAAAAATATTAGCATTCAGAACTTTTCCTACACATAAACTATACGTGTGCCAAATTTTATGCTCCTGCGTCAGCGCAATTTTCGTAAAAATGGGTTCAAAGCTTTGGCATTACGAATTAATATATAGATACAAAGGGTAGTAGTAGGTAGTAGGGAAGTTTATTAATATACAAAGTATATTCGTAAACTAACATTTCAGGTTACACAAATAATTAATTTAGTTTATAGTTTAGGGTTATCAATTCGACCCGCATGTATGTAATGTTTCTAGAACTGCCCAATTTTCGCATATTATGTTAGTCTATATAGACTACAATAGTATAAATATCAGTAGATATCATCTTCTGAACAATTGTGCCAAATTTCAAAAACATATATATATGTGTATATGTTTTTTGTTTGTTAATTAGTTATTACAATTCGATTGATTAATCATGTCAGAACTCCTTTTCCATTCCGTAAAAAAACAATGCCTACAACATTAAACGTGTCAACCGTATGATTTCAATGGAGCATAGGTATTTATTTTATAAAATAGGCTTAGTTCCTATACCGTGTCATACTTATACTGTGGTGTTAATGACAAATTTCTTGACTCTCGCCTCTTGCGAGTTGTGAGGCAAGTTTAGGCGCGAAGTTTTTGAATATGTTTTCGAAATTTTCGTTCTGAAAGAAAACCTTCTGTAGAGTATACAAAACTTTTAAAAACAGATGAAAGAAAACGCCAAGTTGTTGTAAAGTTTGCATGACCAAGAGCATTCAACAAACTTTGTACTGACGGACCTTGCTATGAAATATTTGTATTTAAATTTTTCAAATGTTGAATAGTTTTTGTAAATTTTAAAGAAAGATAAAATTTCATCCCCGACAAGATTTGAACCTGTAAACTTTTGTTTTACGCCGACGTCGTTCGTTCGTCGGCTTAAGACGAAAGGTTACAGGTTCAAATACTGTCAGGACCAAATTTTTTTTATTTAAAAAAAAATTATCTTCACGCCCATATCCCCGAAGAGGTAGGCAGAGGTACAACCACGGCACCCACGACTAGCCGAAGACACTAAGTCCCACAATGTGATAAGTGGCAAGCCTATCGCCAGCCGGGCACATTTCCAATCCCGACCAACTTTTTTTTATTAGAAAATTGGAAAAATCCAATTTTCTTTTTGTTGGCCGACCCGGGATTCGAACCTGAGACCTCATGCAGTCAAGTCCAACACCCGGACCGCTAGACCACAGAGGCGAAAATTTAACCCAATCACGGGGCAAGTGCTAAAATTAAAATAACTTATTTAATAGTTATTCTGCTATCCGGAGCGGAGAAGCCAAAATGGTTACAGCCAATCTGGAGCAACCGTTAAATTTAAATTTCATCATCAATTTATAATCATAATTATCATCAAGTCTTAGATTAAAATTAAATGTATTTGCTATCTTTGTCAAAAATAATACCTTAGTATAAACACGTTTTTTAAACAAAAAATCTTGGTCTTATTGGTTAGTTTTACTTGTAACTAACAGGGCTTTGATTTTTATAAAGATTTATCTAGCTGAAACAGGATGTAGTTCCTGACTTAAATAAAAAAAACACACACACACACATACTCTCTGACTCAGACTCAGACTCTGTGGTCGCAAGAGGGCACACACTGAAACTTACGTTGCACTTGTCTACTTTTATCTTGACAGTTTTCGCTATTTGCTTTAAAATTATGTTACTCATTCTCATTCGGGTTCAAAAATATATCTTTTTGCATTTGTTATCTGTGTTGCTAAACTATACTATTGAAAATAAACATGGACAGAAAAACTAAAATGAATACATAAACATATGTGATATGAGCCTCAATCCACAAATACGAATATCTATATGTTAATACGTGAAGCAAAAACTTTGGTCACCTTTTTACGAAAATTGCGAGGACACAGGAGCATAAAATTTCGCACACTTATAGTTTATGTGTAGGAGAAGAGCAGAACGCTAATATTTTTCAATAATAATACTTATAAAGTACATTAAATCAATAAATATAATATTGCCCAAACTACCATACATTTCACACACACACAAACAAATATATTGACGATAACGATAAAAGATCACAGATGGCTTACTAAAAGGTTTGGAAACCAAGTAGTCTTGAGAAATGATGATGGCGTTCTTATCAAGATATTAAAATGTATTATGGTAAATAAAAAATAAACGTCACCTTTCTAGAATTGAATCCCAGGTAGGTGGCACACGTATGATACCTAGTAAAATAGTATGTAAAATTAACGAATATGGAGAATATGTATTGCAAATGTCAAACAATTATTGGTCTTCAGCGAAACGAATGTATGTGGAAGCCTTAAATAAATACGTTTTACTGAAAAGTTATTAATTCTACAAAATGTTTTAACTGATAGGTCTGAGGTCATACATATAGTAATATTAGGTTGGAGGTAAAAGTTTCTTCATATTTTTTCTAGAAATTCAAGGTAGTTAAGATTTCACAACACTTTCACGGTTAAAGTGCTAGTTAGTTAGCTGTTACACCCTAGTTCAAACATAGACTAGGCCATAGACACGTGAATGGGAAAACTCTATATTCTAAGATCCGAAGTTAGGTCGACCTATACCGAGCTCATAATAGGATGAAACCGATTTTATAGCAAATTTAGTACATCAGAATATATAATAAAAATGGCTTGCCTTAAAAAATCCTGGTCATTTTTTTAAATGTTTTTATTCATTAATAAAATTGTTGCAATGTTACAGTTTAATTTCGACTTAAAGTAGGAATACGACGAAGTTGCAGAATTTGGGTTGCCTGTTATATATCTAGATTGCCAGGTATAAACAGATAATTGTCGATGCTAGTTTCTTTCACGGAATCGGATAACAGAAAGAAATATATCACCATATGTGCAGTTTTATAACAAATTTTATTATAATTTGTGTTGATATATTATAAAGGTGCCTAAAAAAATTGGAAACATGAAAAATATTTTTTTAAATAATTAAAAATGTTTGGTCCAGGATTTGTTTAGGCAACCCACTTGTAATATAATCGCTTATTTATGCTTACTTTACTATAAAATATGTTTTATTCAATAATCAGCTCGATGTAAATCGATAGAGGTTCGGATATTCTACTACTACAATGTGTGAAACCAAAAGACGGGTTATGTCGTACATCAATCAAATTTATATTGTCCAGTCACCTGTCCAAGTTTCGCGCGTGACACTCGCCTCACCTGTCCGCGTATTAAATGTCATATTATTTATCACGAGCGCACGCGGCCCTCTTTAGGAAAACGATTACTGCGAAAAAATTACATAAAGCTATATTCAAGTAAAAAATACTCACGGAAAGTTCAAAGAACAAAGAAGTTAAATGATCTAAAATTAAACTTAAATTAACTAAGGCAGAAAAAAATATTAAAAACAGTGTTTAAAGAATTAAAAAGATTTAAGAGCATAAATAATGTAGCTTTACGTAATCTACGAGTACTAATGTCATTCCAAAAAAATGAAAAGGGTGAGAGAGAGAGGGGGGGAGAGAAAGGTAGCATGTGTATTATAATCTATATTAGTATTATTATGCGTGCAAAAGTGTGTTTATAATGTTCTTTTTCTCGTCGAAACAAAAGAATAGATCAATAGGATATTTATTATGAAAACAGTTAACGAGTTAATAGTTGAATCAGTAAGCAGGCGAATGTCACTGTCTGAAGGGAAGAGAGAGTAACATAATCGGATTTCTGAGGCTGTGAAGGTTCAAAAACCTAACCAAAAATTAGGACATCCTGTTTTTTTCCTATATCTCTTACATAATATTATATAACACTGATAATACTGCAACTTTATAGATAAGGCGTTAGTTGAATTCAGTACAATCTGATTTGCACAGCACTTTAGTTTCCAACTATTGTGTTGAACGGACTAAAGAATTTGAAATATCCTGAAATATACTTGTTTGAACAAATGAAAAAAAAGGCAACCCATCCATCGCGCGACCACAAAAACCCGGTGAAGCTCCCCAACTCTCGTCCCATTTCGCTGTCCAGAAATTTTCGCAATAAAATTAATCGCTCCAATAAAATTGGAGCCGAATAGAACCGCCCATGCATGAACACTTTTTAATTGGGTTGAGCTTTTTGCTCCTTTCGCAGTCGCCCAAACGAAAAATCAAACTTTAATAAGTTTCTTAACTAAAGTACTATTTTAGACATCTTAATAGTCAAGGGTAAAGACCTTTTTTTGTAATATTGGAAGGCAAACAAGCAGACGGATTTCCTGATGGTAAGAAATTCACGCCGCCTAGAGATACCAAAGTGGTAATGGTGCGTTGCCAACCTGGGGCCGGGATGTTAGGCCTCGAGCAAAAGTAAGTTAACGGGCTACCTTACCCTCCGAAACGTCTTCTCCGAACCGGAACACGTCATGACGTTATCGCGGCAGTAATAGGTAAGGTCAGTAAATCCGGGTGAGTCGCTGCGAAACTCTACCACCTATTCAGAATTCACGGTGTTAGTGACGGTGAGCCTTTGCTCGCCTTTTACGAGCTGCCTGGCAAGGAAGGCAGATGGTCTATTCTGCAAAGGAGCCCGGACCAACACGGGGCATATGCGACCAGTTGACCGATTTATATACATACAGGGCTTAATTCTATAAAAAATGAACACACACAGGGATAAGATGTTAATAACACTAATGCATTATCATCAAAATAATCTTTTAAAAATAATTAATGGAAAACGTGTTTTATCGGCTAATTTAGACTAAAAATGTACTCAACCACTATCTAGGGTTGGCACCCGTACTCTAAAATAGAGTGTTGTCCTTTTTTTAGCTGTGCCTAATTTATTATCGACGACACCAGTAAAGTATTTTAAAATACTCTATTTACAATAAAATATTTTCAATACATAAGTATTGAAAATATTCATCAACCATGTTCACATGTTCACATCAACAAAAAATTTGTTTCAAATACAAATAAATAAATGTTATTTTAATGCTGTGTGTTTTTTTTTTGTTTCAAATAAAAACAAACTCTTTTCCCCTTGAAAAAAGTGGCAACCTTAACTATATCTCCAAATAGGTAGTACCCACGACCAGCCGAAGACACAAATCCCCATTTTTGTTGCCCGACCCAGGATTCGTAACCAGGACCCCATAAAGTCAAGTATAACAAACGGACTGTAGATCACAGAAGCGAGCTCTACATAAAGCAGATAAAGTCAGGAGTTACAGCCAGTAGTACACTTACAAAGTAGGCTAAAAACGAAGCCAAAACCTTTTAGGAAAACCTCTTATATAATACGATAACAAAATTTCAAACCACTTACACCATACGCGACACGCACAGTAATATTTAAAACCTCCAAATTTTTATGGATATTAGTAATGTTATTTCGTATTTATGATTTTTATGTTACAATATAGCGAACAAGCAGTAGCTCTCCTTTTCTTATGATATTGGAAAACAAGCAACAAACAAGCAGACGGATTTCCTGAGAGTAAGAAATTCACACCGACTAGAGACAACAAAGGTGGTGATGGTGCGTTGCCAACCTGAGGATGGGATATTAGGCCTAGAACAAAGGTAAGTTTATCGGCTACATTACCCTCCGAACCGGAATATGTCAACGGTAAGCATTGACGTTATGGCGGCAGGAATACGTAAGGCGGTGGTACCAATCCGGACGATCCTTCTATTAATGGGTGATAACTGTAGCCCATATATACCTTAGATTCATTCTAACATACGAATAAATACGAAAGTCTGACTGTTTATCTATCCACAAGGCTATTTCTGAATCATGTCCTATCCTAAAATCAAGCATTTCCAAAATTCACTCATAATTGCCGTAGAAATCGCGTAACACACATACATACATACATAGTGTTTTAAGCAATTCTGTATAAACGAAAAAAACGACGGGTTGCACTCCGGGAGTGCCGGCAAAAGTGAAAACTTGAATATTAACGTTGTGCCTTTTTGATATTCTGGAGTGGTAATTTTGCACGAATTGCTTTAATTATCAGTATGAAAGTACTATCATTTATGTGGTAGAATACAATAGTCATTTATTGCGCTATCGTACACAAATATGACAACAAGAACATTCGCGCAAGAGTCCGTCACCGTCTTATACGCGCAAGCGCCCTGCGCCGTCTTACGAAATTTCAGGTCACGTGTCCTGACGCGAGGTTAGAAGTTTTTAGTTACCCTTTCCAAAAAAAAGTGCAACGCCGCTAAAGAAGTTTTCACTTCAAAAAAAAGATGAAAAAGATGATTAGTTAAATGGTTTGGTTGTAACTGCAGATTTGCGATATATCGGTAACAAATGCATTTACTTTAGTAATTGGAAAGCTAACGAGGCACTATTTACATGAGTGTGTGTCTAACTGTGACATCATATCTTTTGAACGGATGAACCGATTTTGATGCGATTTTTTTTTTAATTAAAATTAAAATCTGTCTTATTCGAGATGGTTCTTAGCTACATTCCGTGTAGGCTGTTTCTGGGCTTTTTAAATATTATAAAAGATTAGCTTGTTACATTTATAACTTGTTACATTTGTGGTGTCTACAGGTACGACTGTCTCTTACTATTAGCAGAGCTGTGTGCTTATTTATTTTGTAACAAAAACAAATACAAAAACTAAAAACATCACTAGAAAACCATGTAAAAGTAATTGTTCATCGTAATGAGCGAGCTATTTGTTTAGGTCACGCTTAGAAAGCTCTCGAACAATGCCAACTGTTCCCGTCTCACTCGGAGATAAAGCATGTGTCAGAGGAGTAGGTCAGACTCAACGTTACGTGTCTTTACAATAATTTTATTAATATTGCCCCCAGAAGCCTGTCACGCGCGAAACCGCCGCTCGTATATCTTCAGACTTGGGAAAAAATATGATATATGGAGAGAACGAAGACGTAAGAGCTTTTCTTAGCCCCTCTTTGCGAGTTTAGCGTCTTTTTAGTGTGGGCAATGCTTAATACTCGAGTGCGAAATATACTTGGGAATTTCTTATAACTTTTCAACTTGCTGAAGTTCTGCATGCTTTGTGAATGTATGTTTGAATAAATAACGATAGTGTGAAGTTTTATATAAGATAAGTGCATTTTTTTTTTCAATTTTTAATTTCTCTGAATCAAAAGCAATAAAGGAATTGGAGATCGGATGTTTTGATGTTCGTAAAATATTATTGAATTTTTGAAAAATAATATCTTTAAGATACACGAGTGCCAAATATACTAGGGAATTTCTTATAACTTTTCAACTTGCTGAAGATTCTGCTTGCTTTGTGAATGTGTGTTTGAGTAAATAATGATAGTAACAAGGTTTATTTAAGATGACTACACTTTTTATTAATTATAATTCCACTGAATCAAAAGCGATGAAGTAATTGAAGATTGGATTTTTTGATTGTTCATAAAATATGATTAAATTGTTGAAAAATCAAATCAAATCTTTAAGATGACATTTTTTACTATTTTTAAACTAAAACTGGCAAATAAAAAAAGTAAATGATTTGGAGAAAACTAGACAACTCTCCAAGGATCGTGTTATTTTCTGCCTATCCTGCAGGGTAGGGTGAAGATATGTATGAATCTGTATTTTTTATTCTTTTCAAAGTCAAATTTAATGTATATATATAAAAATAAAACCCGTTTTTCTTGGTCACGGCATCACGCATGAATGGCTGGACCGATTTCACTTATTCTTTTTTTGTTGTATTTGTCATTATTAGGAGAAGGTTCTTACAGAAAAAAATATTAAGAAAATCTCTCAGAAATATTGAAAAATATACATTTAATTTTGCAGTTCAAATAGAATAGATACTCATACGTAAGATAGGTCAGCTATACAAAATAAAGTCGTTTCTACTATTCTTCTATCATTCTACGCTAAGGCGGTACGAAGTTCGCCGGGTCAGCTAGTTTAAATATAAAATTGCAGGTATTTCAAATTAGTAATTTGAAAACTAGTAACAAGTCGACATACGCATAAATTATGTTACCAAGTAAGTAAGAAATAAAGGTAATAAAAAAACAATAAATTAGAAATGAAAGATTTAAAGATAGAAGAAAATGTGTAATTGCCAGTATAAGTATTATTTAAAATTTCACGCTGTGCGCTGCGGGATAACCGACCATGTTGTTTCAAATGTACATTAGGTTAGTACATTAGTAGATTAAAACAAACAGGGTAATTCAAAAAGAATTTAAAACATGATAACTTTCTGTGCTGTAAAAATTACAGTACCTAATTGATTTAATCATAATTTGAGGGATTCAATCATGTCCTGTGACATGTATATAACGTGATTATTTATTTTCGGTTCAAAGGATTGGTTCCTTTAAACCAGACTGACGAGTCTCAAATGTTCTATCATTTTTGTTTTTAAATGTTAGTTTTTCTTAAAAAAGGATAGAAAACATCTTATATAAGTTCAGGCTACAGATACAAACATAATATGTTAAGGCAAATATAGGCACAGAGTACCAATAATATAGTACCAAGTGACAATTTTCATGATTCAGGTAGACCTGCCTTTATTTTCTCTATATTCTTTTTCTGTAGTCTAGCGGTTCAGTTATTGGACTTGACTGCATGAGGTTCCGGGTAAGAATCCCGGGTCAAGCAACAAAAAGAAAATTGGGTTTTTGTAATTTTCTAATAAAAAAATGTTGCTCGAGATTGGAAATGTGCCCGTTTGGCGACAGGCTTGCCACCTATCTCATTGTAGGACTTAGTGTCTTAGGCTTTTCGTGGATGCCCGGGTTTTGCCTCTGCCTACCCCTTCGGGGATATGGGCGTGAAGATATTTTTTTATATTCATTACAAATATTTCGGTTTCGGAGATTCTTGACACCACTCTTAGATAAAACCCGAGCGTTTTGAATATTGAATAGAATTGACCTAACTCTTGCCGGGAACAAACACACATAATCACAACTTTAGACGAGTTAGAAGTGTTTTTTCCAGAAGTTATATGGGTAAAATAAAAGTAAAGTATCTTTATTTCACGTAAACCTACAAGAGGTACCTGTGACGCGTCTATACAATTATAAATCTACCACACACACACACACACACACACACACACACACACACACACAC
>NJDD01006896.1:0-12344 GCA_002245505.1 Calephelis nemesis | reverse complement strand
CTAGCGGCAGATCGCGCCGTATTTATACGATTTCGACGCGAGCTCCCGTGAGGAACAATATGCTCTCTTGGTGGTATTACATAGTTGCCACTCTATTAATTCTTAAACTTACAATGTTGCTATAGGTAAAATGTAATTTAATTCTTTTATCTATAAATATCTTTGAAACAGCTTATTTATCTAATTTCATTATATTTATGTACTCTTTTACATTTATTACCTACTTTTAGAATAAGCTTAAATCTCATACGGCTCCTTGTATCTATGAGTTACGAGATAATTTCCAGACAAGACAAAATAACATAACATAAAACGATCTTATAGCTAAAGTACATAAAGAGTGATATAAAATACATTTAAATTGTAAACAATAAAGCTATATACACTGATCACTATAATTTAGTTCTTGCACTTTAGTTTTATTTGAGCACAGACACTTATTCACTTTTACACTACACTATAACGACATTGACGTTATTGGTGCGTTCTGTCCTGCACAATTACCGTCATGATAATCCTCATATCCTCCTAATGTTATAAATGCGAAAGTTTATATGTTTGTTTGTTACTCCTTCACGCAAAAGCTGCTGAAGCAATTTTCATGCAATTTAGCACACACTAGAGGGTAACTTGAATTAACAGATAGGATAGTTTTTATCTCGAAAAAATGTTCCTGTGGGACCATCAACCACGCGGGTAACGCCGAGGGCAACAGCTAGTTATATTATATTACCGTTTATACAATAGATACAGTTCATGCAGTAAGTTCTAGATATATTGTCTTTGTCTTTGGTTCTAGTGATATCGTGGTTCTATACAGTAACGATAATCATAAATACTTTTGATTATTATCGTTTAATAGGACACGGAATGTATGGTAATAAGGTCTATATATTTTCAGATGATGCAGTGCCCAAAAATTTACGAATCGCTGATCGAGGTAAGTAAAAAAATATTTTTAAGCTATTGCATAGCTTCTAGCGCAGGCCTTGAGCGTGGAGACCGAAACCAGAAATTCCGTAACGATAATAACCTAACACCCCCCACCTCCAATAGGCACAGCGTTGATACTTTTTAGTTTTGCCATCTATCGATAAAAAGCAAAACTTTTAATGAATTTGACCCACGCTTATCTATTTAGTTCAACAATTGGCCTCTGGGTGGCATTGGCTGTATCGGCATTACTGCGCATGCGTAATCCCTCTCCTTGCCCCGCGATCTGGTGACTCATGCTAGCTTATGCAATAGTTTTAACGCGGCAGTCTCCGAGTGCCACACGTCTTCTTTTTATGTCAGACGTCAACGAATAAACCCTCGGGTGTCCTGGTGCTAAGAGACTACCGTGGCTTTTAAACAGTTAGTTTAAATATTTACATATTTATAGTTTGTTATCATTTATTACTTTTGCTTTATTGATTACTACCCAGCACACATTTAACTCAATGCATCCGATGGAAAGTGACAAAAAGACGACCTTATTTTTAAATAAGCACATGTCGTTTTTATCTTAAGGTAGAGATTGGTCCGAAGCTATAAGACCGCCTTTGTGTACCATTAATTATTATAAATGGAACAGTTTATGCCTTTACCCCCTTATTTCAATATTTGACCGGGCCTTTCAAAACAAAGAATAAACTAACTGTCCATTGTTTTAAGTAACCCATTGACCTCTAAATATTCCTATTTCTATGAAGTAACCCGGTATAAGTCGCATGGGCTTTACCCGAGAGTTGTGTCAAAAGTCACAGAAAAAGATGTACTTATATCTGTTTATAAAAAGAAAAAAAATGTGTAGGAAGCTGGGAAGGTTGACAAGGATTGTGACATTTGTCATTGCTTCCTGCCTACATTGTAAGGGACCTGGCGTGAAGATATGTATATATTTATATCTACTAATATCATCTCATAATTTCAGAATGTCAAAAAATTGTGAATACAAGTATACCACCGTTAGACTTACATATAATTGGAGGTGTGAATGCTTCTCTGAGAGAATTTCTACATATGGTAATGTATGAGTTTTTTCTACATGATCTTAGCCATCTACTAATTCGCTTCAAGTTATCATGTAAATTGGTAAAATCGAGTTTAAACACTTTTTAAATCTCCACTAAAATAGTATAAGGCTAAGTGAAAAGATAGGTAATACTTATTTGTAAATGACTAGGCATCTTGACTTTTCAAGGAATGGATTGATTTCGATATGATTTTTTAAAAGCTGAGGTGATCAAGATGATATTTTCACGACCATATCTCCGAAGAGGTAGGCAGAGGCGCAGATGCCCATCCATGACAAGCCGAAGAGACTAATGTCCGGTTCCTATATTCAAGAAACGAGTCGTTTTGACTGTAGTATTTGGATACTAGTATTACTAGATTGGATGGTAGTATTTTGTACGATTAGTAATATTGCTAACAATGGCTGCTCGTTTTCGACATTCTCGACTCTGATTTTTTTTTAAAAACGTGAGTTACGCGCCGTTACTTTTGTGCAAACTGCCTACGAATGGTCCAACTCGGATTACGTTTCGTTGATTATGGGAACCGGGCATAAGTTGCACAATGTAATAGGTTGCAAGCCAGTCACCAACCGGGCACATATCTAGTCCCGGGCAACGACATTTTTATTAAAAAAATGAACAAACTAAATTTTATTTTTTTTGCCCGACCCGGGAATCGAACCCGAGACCTCATGCAGTCAAGTCCAACACCTGGACAGCTAGTTCACAGTGGCGATCCAGATGGTTCTTATGATTTTGTCGAATGTCGGGGTTTGTTCACCATTTGTAAGATTATTCAATTCATAGAATTGCCCGGTGTCATCGGGAAGTCATCTAGTTAGAACGTTTGTTATATTTTTCTCTCTGTCCAGGTTGCGTTGGGGTACGAGAAAATAGAGGGGCAGTACGAGTTCCTGAGCGGCGGATCTCTAGTGTCCGAATACTACATCATCACCGCGGCACATTGTGTCGACACGTTGGACAGTTACAAAAAGAATCCAGATAATTTAGAGAAATACTGTTTTACTAAAAAATCACGCCTAAATAAATCGGCCCTCAAATAACCATGTAAGTGCATACGGCCGATGGATAAAGTTATCTGTGCCTTAAAAAACTACCATTTCATCAAATCAAATTAAAGTGCACGTAAACAGTATGCTCACTCTTGAATCTCGATGTCATGCGAATTGGAAATTAGAATCGTATTGTCATTTTAGGTACTCTTGAATACAATAGGTACTAGCGGATTATCAACATTTAGTTCCAAATAAATACAACCAATCCGATAAAATAATATATTGTTTACTATTAATTAAATGATATTAATTCGCCAGTACTTTGTACAGTACCTAAAGTGACATACTCGATTCCAATTTCTAATATTGCATGAATCGAGCTTTAAGAGTAACCCTACACTCTACAGGTCTGTTAAAAAACCGTAATGTATCTTAATTTGAAATCAGTGATATAACTGTGGGTATTGTATGCAGTAGCGTCACAAATATCTTGTCGCCCCCCTTTTTTAGTTCAAAAGGTAATATTATCGTTGACTTTGGAAAATACTGGCTTAGATCATTAAGAAATGCTCGAATTAGAAATGCTCAAATCACCAAACGCAATACGAAGTTGGCTAATTCTATAAGTTCGTGCAAATCAGGTGTCCGGGGTTATAAAAAAAAGTATAAACATGTCACATATGTATTTTAGATCGAACGAAGTATTACTTATTGAGCTAGAATTCGCATATAAAATAAACCCGTAAAAATTTAAATGAATTATGAAAAAAAAATATAAACAGGTCAAAATATCACTACCTTCACTGTCCCAATCACATGTTTTTAACTTTTGATGCCGATTTTTTGGTGAAGTTGATATTTCACACTCTAGATAATATTACATAATAATACATACATTATGCGGAAACATTACATAAATTGTCACCAACACAAACGTCGTATTTGAGTAAAAAAATTAATTAACAATTATTGGTACTGGAAATCGATCCATACCTTCAGCAAAAATTGAACTCATCAAATATCTTGTGTGTGTCACCCTAACTCAGTGTCCCACCGCACCTTGCATTCGCTTGCCATTCAGTTGACCGAGATACTTCAAGGTGGGTGGCAAAGAGAATGTAAATACTACGTAATAAGAGGCGGGACTTCCATAGATAAAATGCAAAGCTAAGTTTTAAATGAAGTTAGCTTCTGCGCGTATACCAATTTGGAGACAAGTTACGAAGAAGTTACTTTTATGTTGGTAGTTCTGACAACTGTCAAAATTATATTGTGTTAGGGATGTACTTACCTATCAATGATTTTTTTGTCGATATCGATACTATTATCGGGGACGGGTGAGAAAAACTACTATAATATTTAGCTATATTATTTTAATGAAAAAAACAGATTTCGTAGTATTTATTTCTTTAATTTAATCAAATAATATTAATAACTAGTATATGACTACAAGACATTCAATTTCATATTCTTACGAAAGTTCAATTATGATGTAACACTAAAAATATGTAAAAAAACTAGTTTTTGATGTATTTTATAATTCCTAACATTGTGTACGAAATAAGTAAGTTATATTAGTCAGTTATCTGTTCTATTCGTTGAAATAGAAAAGAATGTCCAAGATAACCAGTTACAAAAGTGTTTGTGTGTGTATTGCGTACATATTATAAATATACTCGTACGCATCAATGCGATACTCGTCAGTAGGTACTCGTCATTTCAGCTTAGACTGTAGTTTTTCTATAGGTACAAAAACCAAATCTTCATTTCCTGTTGCTGCGGCCCATTTTTTGCAACTGAAAAAAAAATAACGAGGTATACAGCGTTACATCTAAAATA
The DNA here is from genome assembly GCA_002245505.1 of Calephelis nemesis. Taxonomy (NCBI): domain Eukaryota; kingdom Metazoa; phylum Arthropoda; class Insecta; order Lepidoptera; family Riodinidae; genus Calephelis; species Calephelis nemesis. The sequence goes on along the minus strand of NJDD01006896.1, from coordinate 7,489 downwards.
CTAATCATTTTTTGAGGGACAGTTCAGAATAGATAACGGTTTTGAAATGCTAAAAAAAATTTTTATTCGATGCACAAAACATTTAATTTCAGAATGAGATACATCGTGTAGTAAGTTGAAATAATATTCTGGAAGTATCGGTGATATATTAAGGTAAAATCAAAGTAAAAGCTGCTGAAAATTTCGCGCTTTAAGCGCCACAAGTACTTCAAGTGCTTTTACACAATCCGTACGAAATTAAAAGCAAAATCACGTTAAAACGTTAAATTGCGATGCAAAACCCAGTGACCTTTTATTTTATTATAAAAACATTGAAGAAGAATGAATGTAATAAACTATTCAAGCGACTCGTTTCTAAGCCCTACCACAATTATTCTGATAGTTGTTTTAATTATACATAGAGTACAATATTTTGGTTAGAGTGTTAGCCTAGATTCAATTTAAATTGGGTGCGAAATGCATGCCGCGATATTGGTAGTTCATTAATCTATTTTGTTCTTACTGCAATTGAAGTCTTTTTATGGACTATTTTAATTTAATCTTTGTACATTATTCAACTCATTTTAGCCTTAACTTTATCTTTTACATTTTGAAATTTAGATGTTTACAATTAATTATCCCTGTACCTATATTAGCTGTAACTTGTAATTCCTTCACGTACAAATGTACTTAATTACTTTTTATCTTCAATAATTGAAGTACCTACTTTGTTGATTATTCAAAAATAATCTTACCTGTATTTACCTACTTAATAACAGTGTCACGTTTTGGTTCAACGGTTAAAATAGCCGGTAAATTTGCACATGGTTTAACTTTCTGGCCATAGGAAAGCGATAAACAACATCTATGGTGTCATTGTCAGTAGAGGCATGCATGCTTGATAGTATAAAACAATGTAGGTACTTATCGACAAGTAACAGACAGCACTATTGTTATTTTACAAACTAACTTAATAAGTTATAAAACTATATATTTAACTTTTTTTCTAGTGAGTGAGTGTAAGTCTATTTAAAATAATTGAAATTCATGATTACAGGACTCACCGATCTTTATCTAGAGGAAATTTTACCATAAATATGCGTTTTTCTTCATCTGACTGACTAGATTTCGTTAAGCATATTTTGCATTTAAAGAGAGCCATTTTCTTCTATTTTTCACTAAAAAGCTGTAATGTAGTTGCTATGGTTGTAATTGTGAGTTTAAATTTTAGTTTAGTTGCGATTTTACATATATTTTTTTACAAAATTTAAAAATAATAAATAACAAGTACAAAGCGCGGTAAATTTAACTCAAAATAACAAGGAAGCAGTGATTGGCCACTTGACAATTGACAATTGACAGACTCAGATGTTAGGGGATGTAACCCGTTTGACTTTGAAAGTATGTCGAAAGGTATACAGATCTAAGGTAATAAGCGCGATAAAATTTGGATGTGCTATAAACATGGCAAACTTGAACATTGTTTTTTTTTAATATAAGATTACAAGTTGCGCCAAACTGGGGGGTTACCATAAGCTCTTAAAACAGTATTATTTCAATAATACTAAATGTCATCGGAGAAAGACAATCTTATGCGTATGTCATAAAGTTGCTTATAAAACCGATCATTTATCAAGATGGAAATAATACTGCTATAAGCGTTCATGGTAGGGTGGGTGGCCGCGCGTTGGTGTTACAAAAAAAACCGTTAATTTTGTCATCGAAAAGTCTGTTTGTCACGGAATAATAATCTTTACCATCACTTAAGTTTCACGGTAAGCAATGATATTTAAATGTTTAGTTTCTTATTTAACAAAATGCTTATTGGGTCAAAATATGCTATTTGTGTGTTTCAAACTAAATGCTTTTCTAATTACGAAGCTAAAAATAAAAATGTTGCAAAACGTCACTACCCTCAGTGTCACTACCTTCATTTACCATAAGTTTTTAAAATGAAGGTAATGATCACTAATTGACGGTAGTGAGAAAAAATAACTATCTTTAATTTTTGTTATATAGTATTTTTTTATGACATTGGAAGGCAAACAAGCAGACGGATTTCCTGATGGTAAGAAATTTCCACCGCCTAGAGACACCAAAGGTGTTAATGGTGCGCTGCCAACCAGAGGCCGGGATGTTAGGCCTCGAGCAAAAGTAAGTTTACCGGCTACCTTACCCTCCGAACCGGAACACGTCATGACGTTATGGCGGCAGGAATAGGTAAGGCGGTGGTACCAATCCGGGTGAGTCGCTGCGAAACTCTACCACCTAGTAAGATGTCACCGTGTTAGTGACGGCAAGCCTATGCTCGCCTTTTACGAGCTGCCTGGCACAGGAAGGCAGATGGTCTATTCTACAAAGGAGCCCGGATCAACACGGGGAGAATTCGGAGACTATTCGGCAGTTAAATTTGTTTCAAAAAATGGTGTTAAAGTACGTAAGTAAGTAGTGTACGACGACTCAGTAAGTTAGTAAAGCTAGTAAAGTTATAATAAAACTTTTGTTTTTTTTTTATTCTTAGCAGCTCGGCAGGTAAAATCTGACAACTGTGGTTTTTATTAAACGTTTTTTATTCTTACAATTTAGGCAGTAATTTACCTGTCTTAATTGGACATAATTATCGTATTTATTTAACGCCGCTTATCACGACAGATTGACTTATTTGTCAAACTGTGACATTATTGTCGAATTTTCACATTTATTTAATAGGGCCCAGGTGTTTCAGTTTGAATTTTATTTGAATACCTTTTATTTTCAACACCCATTCTATTAACTGTACAAACATTGCAGTTATCACAGCACAAATGCTAAAATGATTATATTTATAGGTATTGAAATGGCGAAAGTAAAAAATAAGAAAACCAGAGAAGAAAAACTAGCACAAGCAAGACTTCATAAGAGAGCTAAGTATGAAGAAATTAAAAAAGATCCAGAGAAATATGCTATTCAGAAAGAAAAGGAGAAATTAAGATATTTAAAACGTAAAGAGCAAAAAAAACTAAAAACTATTAAAGACCCCAAGACAACAAAGAAACCAACGAAAAAAGTGGAGAGAGAATCGTCAACGCTATTCAGAAACAAAGAATAAAGAAAGAGCTATTGCGCAATTACTAATTGATCAGTCTCCTCCTGGAAGTGATGAGGAAGTTACACCTAGAGAATTAGCTCAAGAAGCAAAAGAAATTGATCCGTTAGTAGGGCCATCGTCGTTCGTGGATAGCAGAGAACGTACAGAAGAAAACCATGACAAAAAATGGAACTGTGAATTTTGTATTAAAACCAAAAGATTTCTTAGACAATACCGTTATATGTATGTAAAAGAAAAAAGGAAACTCAAAAAAGAAATCGAAAATAAAAACAAAGAATTACTTGCAATTAAAAAAGTATTGCAAAGAACAATCAAAAACCAAAACATAATACAAAAAGAAAATCCATCAACTGAACAGAAAGTGGAAAATTTGATTGAGAATATAGACAAAAACAAAAAGAAGAAGTGAAAAAGAAATTAATTTTTGGAGAAATAATGGCTAGACAATTAAAAGAAGGATTCAAAACATTATCTAAAAAACAGAAACGTAAATTTACTAATGTGATTGCAAAAAATAAAGAAAATTTCAAAAGGCATAAAGTGTTAACTGAAACGACACAATTTACAATACGGAATACACAAAAAGATAGTAAGAAGAAAGAAAACACTATAGACCAAGATATTGAATGTTTTTTTTGAAAATGACGAGAACACTAGAATCGCTGCTGATAAAAAAGAATATACCTATAAAGCGCAATGGAATAGCTAAACAAAAACGCTATTTAATAGATACTGTTCTCGCTTCATCGCTTCAACCAACGGCCGGCTTTAGAAACCTCGTCATATGCAAATGAGCAATGGCGGCAATATACGTCTTGATGACGTCTTGGCCCAACGGGAAAGGAAGGGACCTTCGACAAACACGACGCGACCGTCAGCCATTTTTCCAACATCTTTTAATTAATTTATATTTTTAACAACTTGTATTAGGCAATCTCAAGTAAAATCTTATTTTCAAAAACCTACTGTACATATTCATTGAGTTTATCCAAAGTTGGTCCGAGGGCCAACAAAAGTGGCGACCGTGACAGGACACGAACTTAAAAAAGCGGATTCTAGGAAGTTCCATCGTCACCAATCTTAAGAACCAGCAAGAAAAAAGAGGAAACTACATTTTTGGAGCACCAAAAGGACACTCATGCCAAGTTTTACTGTGCATAAGCGGAGCAGCCTAATACTTGAAACCTGCACCATTAGCAGCCTACATTTTGCTCGTCAGCCTGCCATTTAACGGTGAGCCTGTTCCTAATCTTTCCTAATTTCTTCCTCTTCTAATTGTGTGAACACTCATTTTAATTTGTTTTTAAGTAACTTTTTCAATCAAGTTACCAAACTAAAATTTTACTACCATCATTTCAAAAAAAATAACTTTGTCGAAAATATATTGCATCTTTCTTTATTCTAAGTTCTAACTTTAAATAATAGGAAATTACCTGCTTATATCAACGGAAGTTTGCTGATAACTACAAACAAGGTTAATCCACACTACTTCAGAAGCACTTATTCACCAATTCACATTGTTTTTGTCTATTTTATCAAAAAACTAGCTTTCGCTTACTTATTTCTAAATATTTTCACTATAATTACACAATTAAGTAATTCATTTCAGCTTTAAAACTTCATTTACTAATACAAATATACATAACACGCATAAACAAACACTTTTATATGCTTGCCTCAGTCAGCTATTCATTTGCATTTAACTAAATTCCAGTGCGATCTATCGAGTGCATTAAGTGCAACAGCTGTTCGGACCTTTTGACGTCACCCATTGTACTGCAGCCTGTAGCACCTGACTTCACTGATAAGACAGCGGTTTGCGGCCTACGGATTGAGGAGCGTATGATATTTAATGTTCTAAACACATACCTTGTTGTTTACGTCTCAACAACGTAATAACTTCAACAACTTCAATACGATGGCAACAGAATTAAGAGAATTAATTGCCAAGCGCGGGATAATCAAAGGGCGCGTTACTAAGCTTAAGAAATATTTAGATGGATTGTTAACCTTAGAAAGTATTTCCAATATAGAAATTACGCAACTTAAGCTGAAGTTGTCACGCATTGAGACATTGTTTACTAAATTTGATGCACTACAAACCCAAATAGAATTACTTAACGAAGCCGATCAGGATAATGAGTTAGCAACTCGAGATTTAATTGAACAAGATTTTGATTCTTGTGTTTCTATCGCGCAACAACTAATTAATGCTAACCTCCCCTCTGAACAAGAAGATAGTATAAATATTTCAAATTGTACACATTCAAACCATTGCCAGAATCAAAATCACGATGATTATGATAACCTGGGTTTTAAGCTCCCTGTGATACAAATACCTAAATTCGATGGAGCTTACTACAAATGGCTAGATTTTAAAGAGATGTATTTGTCATTGATACACGATAATAAAAAAATTAATAACACTCACAAATTTGGACGGATGGCGTAGGAGTGCTGACACGATAAGATCGGCTCCGTAAATGAATAAAGTTTTTAAAATATTTTAGCCGTTTTTAAGTGTTTTTATGTCGATAAAGTGATTAAGTGACTTGGTGTCTAAGTGACTAAGTGAAGAATATTATACTAACACTCTAATAGTGAAAATCTAATCAACCACAAAAACTTGACCATTAAAAGTGAAATAAACAAAATCGATTTCGACTATTTTGTTTCCGTTGAATCATAAACTAAACACATAATTTGTGAATTATGATTATTACTTAATATGTGACTAAAGAAGTGAATATAGTGACGAAATAAAACTTTTAGTAAAATAAAATAATGGGTAAAGTGAACATTATATAGCAAATAATTACTACCCTTTATAATAAAATAAAATCAAAAAACATTGCTCATGTATATATTACATAAATTCGTCACACAGCTGTTGATGTTATTTGGTGTAACTTATAACTATGCCGCGTTCCTAGAAGGTGTCACCAGTTCGAATCCCGACAAAACCATACATGTTTTTTCATTTTTATTTTTTTATTTATTTTTTTAAACATTTTTATAATATTAATGAACACAATGGAAAGTGATAACATAACCATTCGTCAAAAAATTATAAGATCCTACTCTTTGGAAAATATGCCACTAAATGATTCCACAGAATTTGAAACAACTCTTTTAAGTTTACCTAACGACTCGTACGAAGAGAGGTGTTCTGTAATGGACTTGAGTGAAAAAATTAAAAAAATTGACCATTGAACTAGAAAGTGCGCATAAAGAAATAGAGAATTTAAATATTGAAAATACGACACTAAAAACTGATCTTGAGAAAAGTCAAATGGCTATTGAACTTTATAAAAGAATCTGTGTCGATAGTGATAAAGTTGTTACGCCGTTAAGAGGTAAAAAACAGAAAAAGAAAACAAGCAAATCTCCTTTTAACCATAAAGAAAACCTAAGAAATGACGTCAATAAGCAAAAACGTGTTGTATTTGAACACGATGAGCTGGAGGGTAAAACCGAAAATAGTTCAGATATAAATAATTTAGATACAACTGAAAAACCTACTCCTTCTGTTCAAGCTGATGTCATGTCTCTAACCGCAAAAAACTGTAACAAGGAGATTAAGAAAATTGTCGTTATAGCGGATCAGAGAGGAAGACACATACAACAAATTTTACAGCGTTTGGTTGGAAACGATTACCGTGTTACATGTTTTTGGAAATCAGGTGCTATGCTTAAAGAAATTTTAAAGTCAGAAGCGCTATCCTTTACTTCTTTAACCTCGACGGATTTTGTGATTGTATTGGGCGGGTCAAATGATAAAAATCCTTACGACTTCCGAATGTCAGCCAATGTATTTTTGCATAATTTAACACAAGCAAATATATTGTTTTGTGAAATACCACACAACAAATTTTTGAATGAAATTAAGCTTAATAACGAACTAAAACTCATATGTAGCCAATTCTGTAATGCTACTTATGTAGATATGGACTATAGTAGTTTCATACCATAAAATAAAAAAGTACTAATTTTGAATGCATGTCGACTTCTATTAAGGGAAATATTACGCATCGATTACGCATGCAGGACCAAAGAATATCAAAGTAAATTAAATCATGTTAGTGCTCAAATAGAAAAGGTAACAATTGGGACGCAGACTGACTTTCCTTATGTGGTTAGTGACATTAATGAAGTAACTGTTCGGGATCCCTTGAGCTTTTCAAATTTACCAGAAAGTCCAAGACCAAAATCTAGTAATTGTTTATTTCGCGAATGAATATAATTTGCACATTTTGCATCAAAATATAAATGGCCTCATGGTAAAATTAGATATGTTATCGGTTCAAATAGATGAATTGGAAAAGCTTGATAGGATTGTGAACATTATATGTATTACTGAACACAAAATGATAAAACAAGATATAAGTCTGTTTCACTTTGTGAACTATGATCTAGTTGCGT
>NJDD01006895.1:24627-43872 GCA_002245505.1 Calephelis nemesis | reverse complement strand
GTCTAGCGGTCCGGGTGTTGGACTTGACTGCATGAGGTCCCGGGTTCGAATCCCGGGTCGGCCAACAAAAGAAAATTGGATTTATCCAATTTTCTAATTAAAAAAATAATGTTGGTCGGGATTGGAAATGTGCCCGGTTGGCGATAGGCTTGCCATCTATCACATTGTGGGACTTAGTGTCTTCGGCTAGTCGTGGGTGCCCTGGTTGTGCCTCTGCCTACCTCTTCGGGGATATGGGCGTGAAGATACTTTATAAATGATTTTATCATGATTTAGCTAAATCCGGTAACAACTTGATGCAAATATTTTAAACTTGACTAAAAAAACATGATGCGTGGATTACTCGAGAATCATGTGACATATTACACTCGATGTCATATTAGTACCATAAAGGTATGGACTACGACTGAAGGTTACACTTCTAATAAGAACTGATGTTATTTCCAAATATTGCTGACTCTCTATATACCGATCTCTCTCCTTCTCTCTCTCTTCTTCTTCTTAGGTCTTTGTTAGGAGCATAAAGTTATAAACTACTACTGGAGGTTATACTTCCAACAAAGAACTGATGTTATTTCTAAATATTGCAGACTTTCTCTAACGTACCGGTCCCTATTAATACTAGTATTACTGTAAATAGAAGTGAAATAAATTAACAGATAATTGAATTATTAAGTTTTAATTAAAAGGAGTGTAAAACAATATAAGATTCAGAAGACAATCGGTAGGTAGTTGATGTTAGAGGTACCATCATATTATCCTATCCTATTAATATTATAAATGAGAAAGTTTGTCTGCTTGTTTGTTACGCAAAACCTGTTAAACCAATTTTCATTAAATTTGGTACACACATAGAGGGTAACTTAGATTAACACATAAGATAGTTTGTATCCCGAAAAAATGATCCTGTGCCAACACCGCGGGCATCAGCTAGTTTCCAATAATTGTATGGATAGACGACCCTATAAAAGTTTCGTCAGCATTAGCAAACTCGTGCTCAACGTCAAAACCACGACGACCCTTGGCCCTGTTTGTCATAGTCTTGAATAAAAAGATAACTGTCAGTACTAAGTAAACTACCGCTACTAATGTAAAGTGATGTAAGTTTTCTCAGGCCTACTTGTAGGGTTGTCAATACCGATTTTATTGTGTAGGTGAAATTACAATTAAAATTAATTAATGAACTATGGTAATTAAAAAATAGTGTGCTTTTGGGGGATTCGGGGGGGTTCTAGATTTAAAAATATCTCAATTATAAATTACATTTGGTCAAGAAAGTTATATGACACTTTTAACTTACACGTCTTTGTATTAACAACATAATATTATAATTGAATTCGTCGTTAATTGATAATGCAAAGATCAGAATTTGGCCAATTGCTAAGTCTACAAGAGTTTCATCTACGGTGTCTGTAAGTGACTTGTATTTCCTATTATCGGTAATTGATCTTCTTGTCTAGTTTAGTGTAGTGTATTTTCTTGTCTAGTGCACTATGAAAAAATATTTTATTATAAAATAATTAATATTATTCGTCCTAAGAGAGTAAGTTGTCAGACACATTTAATAAAGAGACGTTAATAAATAAACGGTCGCAAACAGAGACGTCAATTAATATTTAACCATTAATTAAGTCACAATTTTTGCATGGAAAATGTCGACTAAATGACTGATTATAAGATAATTCGGCCGTTATTTACCCAATCTCAGATTAACAACACACCATTACTATTTATAACTGTTTACAGGTAATGTATATTTCATATCATTAGGAGAACTGCGTACTTGTTTCGGATTTCCATAAAAATGAGTTAAATGTACAAATTTTACACGAGAAAAATAAAATTTATTTTGAACTATGTATCTCTCGGTGACAACCCTACGTATATTTTTTACCTATTCTCACGCAACAAAATATGAGCTTTGTAATCAATTTACAATTTATCGAACCAATTATAAATTTCCTTTGCTTCTTTAACAATAATCAAACCTCGCTTACAAGAAGCATTATCACCTACAATGAGGTCAGAACTTTACCGTTAAGCAAATTCAAAACAGAGCAAGGTTTGAACCGCTTGAATAAATAGAATTCAATGTAAAAGCCAGTTGACATAGCTGATCAAATTCGAAGTGATTATATTAATTAGTAATACTATACTAATAATTACTTGAATAGTCCTCTGTTGTATAGCGGTCCGCTGTCAGAGTTGACTTTTTGACCCGAGTCGGGTTCAATCCCTCGATTGGGCAATAAAAAAATAGGTTAAAATGTGTATTTTTTTATTAAAAATAATGTTGCTCGGGATTGGATTTGTGTCCGGTTGGCAATAGGCTTGCCACCTATCACATTGTAGGTCATAGTGTATTCGTCTAATCGCGGATGCCCTTGTTATGCCTCTGTCTACTACTTTTATAATTTATTACAAACAATTTTAAAGATTAATTTTAATCATATCTTACGTACACTACTACTGTTTTCAAGCCTAGCCCGTCAGGAGAAGAAACGGCAAACCAAACTCCCCGGCAGCAAAGCGTACCTATCTGCGTTTTACTACCACCGTTTCCAAACCTAGCCAATCAGGAGAAGAAACTGAAATATGACCTTTAGGAATCATGACTTCTTTAAGTTTATTATTATTGATTGTTATTCTGGGAGGCAGATATACAACCCGCGATATTCAATGACTCTAAGGCTTACAATTTGATAGGTGACAAACCTATAGCCCATGGGGAACGTATACATTCCATGTTACGTCATTTAAAAAAAAGAGCACATTTTGTTACCCGACTCGGTGATCGAACATTATAAAGTCAAGTCCAACACCGGACCCCTAGACTACAGAGGCTTAAAAAATTAATTAAAAAAATAAAATCGCAAAAATGGATAACACTAAACAAAATCTCTCCGTGTGTAGTCTATTTTCAACTAGCCTGTACTCGGTAGATGCAATTACGAAATTTCTTTCTATTTCACCTTATCCTACGATGTAAACGACCACATGTGTTAGTGCAGGCTATTTACTTTGATCGCGTTGGATAAATTTCAGCAGAACATGAGCCTAGGAGCTATTAAGGCCATCTGCAGCAGCGTCGGCGTTGTAGGTATGCGAGAAACGTGGCAAGATATTTATTATACTAACGGACACCACTTGAGTTAGTAGCTATTTCTTAAACGACTTCAAAAAAGCTCTCAATGTTCTGCATGTTTTTTTAACTTTCTGTGTTTGTTACCTAATAACTCGACCAATTACGAACCGACTGTTTTTTTTTTTTGAAAAAGTAGGTCTTCATTTTGCGGTAGTGACACATAAATTTTATCACGATCTAATTTGGGGTTTATGAGTTATACTTTATTATGCATACATTTTTGTATATAATATATATACAAAACATATTATGTTACCCGTAACGATGAGCTCCTGATGTCGTTAGGTTAATGCATGAGAGAGACGGTTCGACTCAGATAATGCAAAACGTGCTTTTTTATTTTCTATTAAAAAACGAAGTTGTCAAAGATTAGGTAAGTGGCTAATTGGCGATAGGAATCACATTGTGTCACTAAAAAGTGGCTTTGGCGAATCTGGCTGCCCCAAGTTTTATCTTTGCCTAACCCTTCGGGGATATGAGCATGATGATGATGATGTATGTACATACTTTTTGTTAACATTAGATGTAAAGTAAATTTTACTTACCCGTTTTGGGATAATGGCAAGAAAATACTTTTGGATTAAAAGACAAATAAGCAGATAATAGAAAAATAAACAGATATTCATAAAATTACAGAAACGGAACCGTAAAACTCTTTTGTAAGGAAGTTAAGTAAAATAAAAAAACTAAACATAACTACGAAAAACACTGACGTTTTGGTGACAAGAAAAACAGGATGGTTAACTATTTGTCTTATTTCTGTTTAACGTTTCTAAAGTAAGGTAACGGTAAGGTTTTAATGTGAAACAAAGAAGAAATTAACCATTGCGATACATATTGGAATGTGTATGGTTAAGTTTCTAGAAGATAAAGCAGAATATGCACTAATCAAATGAATGAAAAAACGACGGGTTGCACTCCGGGAGTGCCGGCAGAAGTGAAAACTTGAATATTAACGTTCTAAATTTTTTATATTTTAATGGTTATAAAACAATTTTGCACGAATTTGCTTTAATTATTATCAGTATGAAAATACTATCATTTATGTGGTAGAATACAATATTCATTTTTGCGCAAACATGACAACACGAACATTCGCCGTCTTTTCGCGCAAGCGCCTTGCGCCGTCTTACGACTTTTCTATCAGGTGTCCTGACGCGAGTTTAGAAGTTTTTACCCATTCCAAAAAAATGCGCAACGGCGCTAAAGAAGTTTTAACTTCAAAAACATAATTTACATTTTAATTATAGTAAGAATGTTCGAAATACGTAAAACCAGAGGCCCTAGATCTATAAAACATTCTAGACATTCTCAGCTTTAAATAGGCAATTAAGGTTAGACTTCAGAATCGACAGAAGCATTGTAAATAATCCCTGACAGCTTGTCCGCGAAACTAATATTAACTTAAACTCATTCGGTTTACCTTCATTTATTTTAAAACAAAATGGCGTATGGAATTTGTAATATATTATTAAAAAATATGAACTAGAGAATAGTTAATTATGCCTTAGTGAATATTCATACTAAATAAAACTGTATCTGAAAATCCCGTTAAATATTCTTAGATATTAGTACATCCCACAGATTAATTATTAATTACTAGCTGCTGCCCGCGTGGTTAATGGTCCCACAAAAACATTTTTTCGGGATAAAAACTATCCTACGTGTTAATCCAAGTTACCTGCTATATATATGTGCCAAATAACATGAACATGTGAAAGACTAACAAACAAACAATACAAACTTTAGCATTCATTATATTAATAGGATTATATACCAACGAATTTGCTAACTAACCAATATTGTTATAGAACCTGATTTTATTTCCTGCTTACAATTCATATATTTACACTTAATATTATATAAAGCTGTAAGCATTTACATTGATGTAGTAGGTATTCAATTTTATAAGCTTATATTCAGCTAGCAACATAGTTAGGGTTTGTCCGGGTAGAATTTTACAACTTTATGTTATAGCGGCTAAGCTAAACTAAAAAGCATTAATAACACTCTTAAGTTTGTGAGTGTGTGCGTGTTTGTGTGTCTGTGGCATCATAACTATGTTTTGTAGATATAGATTTTTCTACTTTTAAAAGCTAACGTGATCGAGATGGTTCTTAGCTACATGTAGATTTTGTCGCTTAAATTTAGTGTTCTTAAAACTTATATTAATACTGTTAACACAACGAATTTGACATTATTATAAATGAACTCGATAACCATTATCCATGGATATTAGCATAAATAGATAAAACCTGAGCCAAAGCCAATTAGATATTCTTGCTAGTTCTAAAGTATTACTCAACTTAAATCTAGACCATAAAATATTCTGAGGCAACTTGTCCACCGAAATAATACTGGCATAGTTTGATCTACCGTTATTATACAAAATGAATAGCGTAAAGTAGTCCAGTCCATCTCTTCCGTGTGGATCCTTATGAGGAATGTGTCGTAAAGCATTTACATCACAATAGCTTGGAGCAGTTTGTAAAAGCGTAGGTAGACTTCATCTTCAGGTTCTGGGTCCAGTAACACACTTAATATTTCTAAGTTATCTATATTTTAATACGTGATGCCAAAACTTTGGACCCCTTTTTACGAAAATTGCGCGTACGCAGGAGCATAAAGTTTGGCACACTTATAGTTTATGTGTAGGAGAAGTGCAGAACGCTAATGTTTTTCAATAATAATGATTATAAAGTACATTAAATCAATAAACAAAACATTACCCACACTACCATGCATTTGACACACACAAACAAATATATTGATGATAACAATAAGAGATCACAGATAGCGCACTAAAGTTTGGAAACGAAGTAGTTGGTCAAATGAAGATGGCGTTCTTATCAACAAGATATTAAAATTTATTATGGTCGTATTTCGACCAACAGGCGACCACTAGTTATACAAAATGAATGGCGTGAAGTAGTTCAGTCCATCTCTTCCGTATGGATCCTTATGAAGAATGTGTCATAAATCATTTAGCATCACAATAGCTTGGAGCAGTTTGTAGAAGCGTAGGTAGACTCAATCTACAGGTTCTGAGTCCAACACCACACCTAACATTTCTAAGTTATTTTATTGTAATTGGCAATGAATCGACAACTGTATGTGATTTTGCTTATAATTCCTTAGTGTTGTGCAAGTCCACATTGTCCATTTTGTAATGTTAAAGTATCTTCACGCCTATTTCCTCTTAGGAGTAGGCAGAGGCACAACTAGGACACTCAAGACCAGCCGAAGACATTAAGTCCCGCAATGTGATAAGTGGCGAGCCTATCGCCAACTGGAAACATATCCAATCCCGACCAACATTTACTTTTTTAGAATATTGAAAATACCACATTTTCATTTTGTTCCGGAACCGGGATTCGATCCCGGGGCCTCATGAAGTCTAGTCCGCTAGATCGCACATACCGCTAGGAACACATTTTCTAATTTTATTTTGTTGCCCGACCTAGGAATCAAACGTGGGACCTCAAGAAGTCAAGCCCGACGCCGAACCGCTAGACCACAGAGGCGATGCTTTTGTAATGTTTTTTTATAAGCCCCCGAAAAAAAGAACGGATATTATACATTTGATTTGTGTAATTGTGTGTGTATCTGTGTCTGTGCTATCGGATGGACAGATTTCAATGTGTCATCTAAAATCTCTATTCACATATTTCATGAAACGTCATCATAAAATACCTTAATCATAATAAAATCTGTACAGCACTTACTTAGGCACATAAAGCTAGCCCTAGTCTAATTGAGATAACTAGAGTTTAATTTAAATATTGCCAGCTACTTGCAGACAGTAGACCTTTTACATACTTTTTCTCTAATGCCCGGTTCCTATAATCAACGAATCGTAATCCGTCAGCTAAACCATTCGTAGTTTGTTCAAAAGTAACGGAGCGTTACCAATATTTTCAAAAAATGTTTAGAATCAATAGTCGGAAACGAGCAACCGTTGTTAGTAATCTTACTAAGCGTACAAAATACTACCATTCGTAATCAAAACGACTCGTTTTTTGAATATAGGAAAAGGGCATAAACCTTTTAAATAAAACGTATCTTCTCAAAATCATACACTGCTTTGTTTCATATGAAACGTCAGCGAACTAGCACACGGCGATACTGATATTTAGAGATAACCATGGCCTATACACACCATAATATATATAACAGTTGCGGTACTTTTCTGTGGCCGGGGTGTTAGGCCTATTGTAGAAGTTTTATATTTAGTTTTATTTAATATTTAGCTTTCCAACGCTACCCGTTGAAATTTTTAGATAAAAAGTAGACTAAGTCCTTCTCCCGATTTTGAAACATTTTTCGTTGGTGCTTACCTGCAATTGGTCTTAGCGTAATAATATATAGCCTATAGCCTTCCTCTATAAATGGGCTTTCTATTCTAACACCGGAAGAATTTTTCAAATCGGACCAGTAGTTCCTGAGATTAGCGCGTTCAAACAAACAAACTCTTCAGCTTTATAATATTAAGTATAGATAAATTTTCAAAACACCGAACAATGGGACTAAAAAGAGCCTCTCTACACGGAATTGTTAGCGGGGGTGTCTCCATAATATGATGTTTGACAAACATACTTTCTATCATTAATAACTCACCTAAATATGTGCTCCTCGTAACCGCATTAGTGTATCTGGAAATAAATAATTGAAATTATCATACAGTATTATTATATACATAACTACATAGTATAGCATAGTAAAACAAAGTCGCTTTCCGCTGTCTATTCCTATGTATGCTTAAATCTTTCAAAATACAAAACATTTCGATGAGATTTATTTTAATCGATATAGTGATTGAAGAGGAAGGTTTGTGTTGGTCCGGGCTCCTTTGTAGAATAGACCATCTGCCTTCCTGTGCCAGGCAGCTCGTGAAAGGCGAGCATAGGCTTGCCTTCATTGACACTGTGACATCTGACTAGGTGGCAGAGTTTGGCAGCGACTCACCCGGATTGGTACCACCGCCTTACCTATTCCTGTCGCCATAACGTCATGATGTGTTCCGGTTCGGAGGATAAGGTAGCCGATAAACTTACTTTTGCTCGAGGCCTAACATGCCGACCTCTGCGCACCATTACCACCTTTGGTGTCTCTAGGCGGCGTGAATTTCTTACCATCAGGAAATCCGCCTGCTTGTCTGCCTTCCAATTTCATAAAAAAATACAAAAAGCTTGTCTACCGTGCTAAGCTGGGACGGGCTATTAGTTGTTAAATAAGTTACTAATAATTTTACTTAAAAGAATAACTGCATTTTTATGCAATTATATAAACATATGTTATATAAAAATACGTACATATTAAATAAATAGTTTATAGAACATTTATGTTTATTTTATTTTCGCATTAAATATATGAGATTTTTTTTTATTAATATTGATTAATAATTACTTTACTGAGTTTTAAGCCCATATATGTAAACGCAATAGCCGAAATTAAATTATAAAAACAAAATCAAACAATAGACAAAACATAAAACTTGAAGTTCAGTATAACGAAAATTAAAGATCCTTTGACAGATTATACAAAATTAATCTAACCCCAAACGACGATACTAACATAGAAATATTTATACATAATGATATCAGATAAATTCTTTAAACCAAAAATGCAGACGTCTAAAGGTTCATCAGATAAATATCTACCCCGTCTGGAAACGAACTTGCGATTAAAGTATCTTCACGCCCATATCCCCGAAGAGGTAGGCAGAGGCACAACCAGAGCACCCCCGACTAGCCAAAGACACTAAGTCCCACAATGTGACAGGTGGCAAGCCTATCGCCAACCGAGCATATATCCAATCCCGAGCAACATTTTTTTTATTAGAAAATTGGAAAAACCCAAATTTCTTTTTGTTGCCCGACCCGGGATTCGAACCCGGGACCTAATGCAGTCAAGTCCAACAACTGAACCGCTAGACCACAGAGGCAAACTTGCGATTAGTCGGTAAAATTAGCCGTATACGCTAACGAGGCGGTCGAATAAATAAATGAATGGATAATAAGGAAAAACGCTGCTGACTCATCACAATAAACTTTAAATAACAAGCTAAATAGAAGGAGAGGCAACGTAGTTAGCTTGCAACTTAGATATTTTATCCATAATCATAAAACCTGTTAGCATACCTTGCTTCAATCCATGCAGTATCATGCACGTAAAGCTACCTTTAGAGTTTCAAATGGGCTATCAAACCGACATCTTTCTTATCAAATTCCAGCACGTAAGTGATTGTACTATTCAAGGCATATATCGTATAATCTACTACAAATGGACCCAGAAACCTTAAATTTATTGCCACAATATCGATAATTCTGAAGTGAATACAAGATATTAATGAAAGTGCATGATTGAATACGTGCGTGGATGATACATTTATTGAGACGCATCAAAAAGCATTCTTAAAGGTATGAACGCATTATCGTCTTAAAAAAGTGCGATATTCATATATTATAGGGTCGTTTAGGATCATGTTTTATGAAGATCATTAGTTAATACACACCTTTTTCGAGTCAATTCTTGTACTTTTTCATAACACACTTTATGTTACACTATAACCAACCTATTTCACTTTTCGCACTTATATAAAGTGTTTTGTGGAAAATATAACAAATAAATAAAAAATGTGTATAAAATGGAATCTAAGCAAGTGCTGGCGATAAAAAAACATATTAATTTAAATATAATACATAATTAAGTAAAAATTAAGTAAACAGAAACAGGTACAATTTAACACGATACTAAATTATTATGGATCAAATAAAGAATAAATAAAATAACATAACTAGCCTTTTATTTAAATAGTAGCAGTTTTAGGCAGCTTCGCCTGCGTAACTTGGCTTCTAGTGTATCGTTTTTGATGAAACAAAGGTAAATTGAAAAAAATTAAATAAATGTGAAAGAATTTTTGAAATCGGTCCAGTAGTTACGGAGCATATTCATTTCAAACAAAAAATTAAATCTTTTCTTTTATAATATAAGTGTAGATTAGGTAATAATTACATTTCAGGAAATTAACATATTAGGTTACTTTTTGTCGAACCTTGAACTTCATTCACCGTTGTACAAGCCGTTTAGTGTTTTAACTTTCAACTAACTCATGTAATCCTTTAAAAATTAATGAAAATCCATTTTACTATAGCTAAAACAAGTTTGGCGAACGTTTCCGTCGTTTAAAAAAACAAATGATTCAAATCCCGCAAGTGTATCAACACCTTTAGAGTTCATTGAATGACGTGAGCGTTTTATCTTTGAAGTTTCCTTTCTCAGGACTCCGTAATGACTCAAAATTGAATAATAAGATCTAACTTGTCATTTCGACTCCACCTTGGTCTGAATACACGTTTTTAATTCAGAAAAGGATCGTCAACCGCCGCCATTTTTTGCTGGTCACGTACGACAGACGCGACGTATAATTTTAAAATCTTGCAAAAGTTGAATGTACCTTACATTTTAATGAATGTACGTAGTAGAGGTACACGTATTATGTTGTATAACTTCATGACGCGTTTTTTGAATAGGAAGTGAAACCAACGTTTGTTTTCAGAGTTTATAAAAGACTACGGACTTAGCTTCTTGAGGTCCTGGGTTCATTTTCCGGGTCAGGCAAGAAAATAAATAAATATCCTTGGACAAGTTACACAAATTGAATCTAACCCCAAAGTAAAGCAAAGCAAATTATATGCTTGTATTATGTGTGTTAGTCAACGATACTAATACATAGAAATACTTAAATAGATACCAGAATAAATTTAATATATCTAAAAAAATAAGGTTGTCCTAGATCGTATATGTGGCCGGTTGGCGATAGGCTTGCCACCTATCACATTGTGGGACATATAGACTTTTGCACGTTGTGGATGCCCTGGTTGTGCCTCTGCCTACCTCTTCGAAGGTATGTGATACTTACGTTTTCTTAATAACTGCCTACTAAAACCGATTTTGTAAATTGTGTTTATTCGAATGTTATATTTAAACATCAGTATTATCTCAAGCAGCATTATTTTAAACAGCGTCTGTGTCTGAGTTCGTTAGCCAAACTAGAACTAGGCTACTGAATTTCTCTTTGAACATGAATAATTAGTCTTCGATTGTTTTTGTCTTTGTGTATTGAATTATCTTTAAGGGATTAAGAGATTTTTTATTTACAAGAAAAGTAAAATGTACGTAACAAAATGTTTCTTTGAGAATGCATGGAATAATATGTATTCTACCTACGAATAACCGTAGTTTACAGACGACATAGACATTGCAAGTGCGACGCTGTCTTGTGGACGGGATGTTAGGCTTTTTGTATAAGTCTAACGGCTGTCCTAACCTCCGGACTGGAACATGACACTGGCATTATGGTGACAGGAATAGGTAAGGCTTTGGGTCGCTACTACCAAGTGAGCAGAATATACAGTAATCAGTACAACAGTTAAATCGGTTTCTAAAAATAGAATGACAAACTAGCCAACGGATATCTGACGGACTGATCTGATAGTAAAACACGTTGTTTATTAAATACAAACCAAAAGTAATGTTGCGTTGCCAACCAAAAGATGAAATTACTTGCGGATCAAAAGCAGATTGCGACAGTGATGAAAAAATACATCATGGCGACAAGATTAGTTGAAGTAGTAATAATGCTCTATCACCTAAAATCGCCTCTGTGGTCTAGATGTTCAGTTGTTGAACTTAACTGCATGAGGTCCCAGGTTCGATTCCCGGGTTGAGCAAAAAAAAATTTGGTTTTTCCAATTTTCTTGTTTAAAAAAATATTGCTCAGGATTGGATATGAGTCCGGTTGGCGATGGGATTGCCACCTATCACATTGTGGGACTTAACGTCTTTGGCTAGTCGTGGCTGCCTTGGTTTTGTCTCTGCGTACCTCTTCAGGGATATAGGCGTGAAGATACCTAAACTGATTATAAGAAATTACATCTTACTATAACACATTTCGCTCGGTCCTTACATCTGTTTGCATTAGCGTTAGTCACGTACTTAAGATCACGAAACTGCGATCAAGATCACTTTAGTTTTGAGAATGGGTGCGCCAGATTAGTTTACAATGTGACTATTTACTGATACCTTATCTTATGAAAGATCGACTTCAAATGTTATCTGTATGTTATGTAAAGCAAGTTGAATTTATATACGTAAAGAGGACGCTTCGTAGATCTTTTCAAAAAAGGAGGAGGTTCTCACTTCGAATGTGTTTTTCTTTATTTTTCTTACGCAGTTATTCGGCTAATATCCTACCGATTTTGACGGTTCATTTTCAGAAAGATAGGTCTTCATTCAGATGTGGTCCAATATTACTTTCAATCGTATTTGATTAAATAATGCTTTTTTTGGTTTTTGCCGTTTCATTATTAGCTAGCGGCCCGCCCCGGCTTCGCACGGGTATGAAATATGCATATCAGCCTTCTTCTTCAATAACTTTATCTATTGCAAAAACACATCAAAATCCGTTGTGTAGTTTTAAAAAATTTAAAAAACAGGAAGCGACTTTGCTTTATACTATGTGGTGATTATTATTATCAATGGCATATTAAATTTTGCATAGTTGATGTTTGTATGTCGAAAGACTGCTGAAGAATTAGCAATTGCACAGCTTTTATTTAGGGTAACAAAAGATGACAAGTTATAAAACTTTGTTCGATAAAAAGGATCGCAATTATCGAAATCTTCTGATGTTTGCAGTTAATTCATCTAGGTTTAGATACAAACATCTTTATAATTATACTAGCTGTCCCGGCGAGCTTCGTACCGCCCGTTCAGTTTGTATGGGAAAAATTAAAATGTTGTTACGTTCCCGAACAAATAACGCTCGAATTTAATTAAGTACCACGTTTCCGAACAAACGACGCTATTTCAATATAGTCTTTGGCTGTGAATAGCACTGACATTCGTTACGCGCGTTTTTAAAAATATGCAAAATTAAATGTAAATTTTTCAATATTTCTGAGAGATTTTCTTAATATTTTTTTCCGTAAGAACCTTCTCCTAATAATAACAAATACAACAAAAAATAGTTAGTTAAATCGGTCCAACCATTCACACGTGATGCCGTGACCAAGGAAAACGGTTTCCATTTTTTTATATATATAGATAAAAAAGTGGCAGCTTCTAAACAGTTTGTAATAGTTTCCTAAATCTTATTTAGTTTAGTCTGATTCGTGCCTACAAAATAACCACAATTACTAACTTTGCATAATTTTAACCACACAAAAGCCGTTCCATTGTCATTCAAAACTAAACTAAATCCCGTTTTAGTTACGAACATCCTTATAATAACTAAATCACGATCGTGGGAGCATTTACACGTTCTGTAACCCGACACGAAACGACCATCACGTTATACATTCGTCAACCTCGCAAACCTAATTTTCTTCCTGTTTACTTTATTATGAATAACATAAAGGGTTACTCTTTAAACTCGATTCATGCAGTATTGGAAATTGGAATGTATAACGTGATGGTACGTTATACATTCGTCAACCTCGCAATCCTAATTTTCTTTCTGTTTACTTTATTATGAATAACATAATTATTAAGGTTACTCTTAAAGCTCGATTCGTGCAATATTTGAAATTGGAATGTATAACGTGATGGTACGTTATACATTCGTCAACCTCTAAGACCTAATTTTCTTCCTGTTTACTTTATTATGAATAACATAAAGGGTTACTCTTTAAACTCGATTCATGCAGTATTGGAAATTGGAATGTATAACGTGATGGTACGTCATACATTCGTCAACCTCGCAATCCTAATTTTCTTTCTGTTTACTTTATTGTAATTGACTAAATCAGTAGGGTTACTCCTTAAGCTCGATTCATGCATTATTAGAAATTGAAATCGGAGTATGTCGTTTTAGGTACTCTTGAAGACAATACTGGCGAATTATTAACATTTAGTTAATAATAAATTATTTTTATTGAATTCGTTGAATTTATTTGTAACTAAATGCTAATAATCCGCTACTGCTGTGTTCAAAAGTACCTAAAATGATATATACGATTCTAATTTCTATTTCGCATGGCATCGGAATTCAAGAGTAGACCTACTGGTCTCTTTTTTAGGTCGTATCACCTCTGTGGTCTAGTGGTCCAAGTGTTGGATTTGACTTCATAAGGTCTCTGCTTCGAATCCCGGGTCGGGCAACAAAAAGAAAATATGGCATTTCCAATTTTCTAATAAAAAAATGTTACTCATGATTTGATACGTGCCCGGTTAGCGATAGGCTTGCCACCTATCACATTGTGGGACATAGTGTCTTCGGCTAGTCGTGGGTGCTTGTATTTCTGCCTACCCCGTCGTGGGATATGGGTGTTAAGATACTTACTTACAATTAGGTCTAGAAAGTCGGGATATGTGGTCACGGCTACTGTTACTATTGCGGTTAAATTCAAAACCTCTTAAGACATTATTGTCTCCGTAATACTTATATAGTGGAAATGAAGTTGTGGTTATGTTGTCACTCAAAAGTGTTAAGCAATTGTTCTTATCTAATATTATTAAATCGTGAAAGTGCTGCGTCTGATCGTACGTTACATAAATATATTTGAAATTTTTCACTTGGTAAAACTTTCAAATGTTCATATTTTGAAATGAAGTAACACATACTGTACGTACCTATCTATACTAAAATTATAAAGCTTAAGAGTTTGTACGTTTGCTTGAACGCGCTTATTTAAAGAACTACTGGTCCGTGGAACAGGAGCGAAGCAACAATAAAGAATTTAGGTTTTGAAAAAAAATTCAGTCAGACTAGCTTTGCAAATTTTTTGCTAATTAATACCTTATTCATTTTGGACGCCATATTTTAAGGTTCGCCAATATATGCTATCGAAACTAGAACAATAAACAATCCCAATATCAACATAGGTTGGCAACGCACTCATAACAATTTTAGTGTATTTAGGTGAAGTGTTAACCATTAACAATGTTATAAAAATAACTATGTTAATTAAAACCGGCTTTAAAACTGAACAATAAAAAAATATATTTAATATGAATTATAATATACTACCTAATTATTCATAAATGCGCCATTTATTTACTAAGAGAGTTGAAGTCGGTGCCAAGCCAATTTAACTAATAATTATATTATAAGTATTTAATTATTAGTTGAAGGGTTGGCACCGACTTCAAATCTATTAGTAAATAGCACATATAAACAATAGTATATAACTAATATTATATATCTATTCTTTTTTACTTTTTAGTTTTGAAGTAGATTTTTGTTATTTTTACTAAATACTTTTTAGTTTATTGCTAATATGATTTAATTTAATAAAAATAAACATCGGGATAGGTGAAAGAAGATAAAAAATGCTCATAAAATAAAACTACCGGTTTTTTTTATATGGCTAATTCGGTACAATTCCGCATCAAACAAAAAAAGAATTAAGTAAATCGATTCAGAAACCTCGGAGTAATCCTTGTACATACATAAAAAAATAGCGGGCGAATTGAGAACCAATTTTTTAATCGGTTAGAAATATTCAATTCAAAATTCACTATTCACTCTGAATATGCTCCTTACGAATACATTCATATCTTATTATGCTGTATTGAATCATTTGAAATTCCACATTCACAATTCAAAATTGTCAGCAAAGTATGAATAGAATCTTGATAGTGGTGACTTGCAAGTTGCATTATACAGCATCGCGTGTACAGGGGCCTTTAGTCGTTCGTGCTTTGCAACTATTTAGCAAAACGATTAAATTATCGATTAACATAATAAGTTTCTATGACCCAAGCTAGCGAAACTGCCGCTTTGGTCTTGAAGATAAAATGTTAATAATTACAACTTTGCTGGTGACTGTCTTTAATATTGAGACACCTATAAATTAACAATGTTGTTACATAAGAACCTTTTTTTCACAATAATTAGCATTTTTTGTATATGCCTAGATAATATATTGCAACTTAGTCGCCTTTGGTCTAGCGGTTCAAAGTTAGACTTGACTTCGTGAGGTAACGGCACAAAAAAAGTGGCCAAGTGCTAGAATGACTCTCCCATGAAGGGCAACTATGCAAATAACATAAAAGAAAACTACTTATTTGATCTTGATCAAACCAACTTTCGCTGGAAGTTTATATGGTAATGTACATCACATTTTTTTTATCATTGTCTTATTTTACAGGCTGGGGACATTTTAGCACTTTGAAAGTGTATTTCGCACAAACACTGCAGTTTAGAAAAAATATATGAGAAACCCAGACATCAATTTTGAAGACCTATCCGTAGATACCTCACTTGTAAAAGCATATTTAAAAAAATAAGTTTCAGTTCTAAATATGGGGAACCCCCAAATTTTTTCTATTTTTGAGTGAAAACCTTATTAAAGTTTACAAAATATATCTATTTACCAAGTTTAAAAAGTGCAAGTTCTTACAGTTTCTGAAAAATGTTGCTGTGACATAATCTAGAAGGTTCCATTTTTTGACATTTTTTCAATTTCCTAATTAAAATAACGTTAGCCAGGATTGCACATATGCCTGATTGGCGATTGGATTGCCACTTATCACATTGTGGGACTTAGTGTCTTCAGCTAGTTTTTAGTGCCTATGTCTCCGCCTACCTCTTCAGGGATATGGCCTTGAACAGATATATAGCAACTCCGTATTATCCGTCTATCCTATCAAGTACCAATAAACATTAGTTACGCTTTATCCATAAAACAACTTTCAGGGCTAAGATAAGTATAATGTAAGTCGCTAATGAACTCACATTTCTCCACCAGCCGCGATACCGTTGGAAACGACCAGTAGCGTTACTCTTGAATCTCGATATCATGTGAATTTGAAATTGGAATCGAGTATGTCATTTTAGGTGCTCTTGAATACAATACTGGCGAATTATTAACATTTAGTTCATAGTACACAGAGTTTTAGAAGATGGTCGTAGTTTTTTCGTAATTATTGAATTTTGTGTAAATTATGAGCAAAATTAGTTAATTTTGGAGGGAATTAGTTTAATTTTGTTCAGATAAAGTGCACAAGTGAAATAATTATGAAAAAATTAAGGTATCGTGTATTTCCGCCAAATTTCACTAGATGAGCTTGAGTAAAGAAGCCACCGCTTTACTCAAGACTCAGACATGACCTTGTAAAAAGTGAGTAATGACTGTAATATAGACTAAGTTAATACCGAAGACATGGCAGAATGGTCTAAAAATCGCCGTAGCCGATCGCAGAAAGGGGCAAATTAACTAGTAACGAATAGTACACAATACAACATTTATTTTACTTTTTTACATTTTAATAATCCGCTAGTACTGTGTTCAAAAGTACCTAAAATGGCGTATACGTTCCAATTTCCAATTCACATGATATCGAGATTCAAGAGTTACCCTACGGACATCTTATATGTACGGCAACGGATACACTTACCCTCCATCCTTACTTATCTGCTCCCCAACGCCCTCTATCTATAATCGTTTACATTGAGATAAGACACCGTGGTGCACGAATTTCTCTGTGGATTTTAAAGCCACTACAAAATGAAGACAAATCAATCTTCAGATAATATAAATTTCCAAATATATTAATGGTGCATTACGTAACTGCTTTTAGCTCTATCTATGACATTTATCCAACGAATTTTGGTCGTTAAAATGAATTAGTATTGGTAAAAGATACATGTTGGGTACAAATGAGAAGATTCAAAGCCAACAAAAAAATAGAAAATGTGAATTCTAGTAAAAAATAACGCTGGCCGGAATTGAGCGCGGTTGGCGATAGTCTTGCCACCTTCATCGGATAGTCGGATAGTCGTCGGTGTCCTGTAGGGTTAACTCTTAAAGCTAGATTTAATGCAATTTGGAAATTGAAATCAAATATCTCATTTTAGGTAGGTACTTTTATAAAATTTATTTAAAAAAATTCAACGACTTCGATAAAATATTTAATAATTTACTAAACGTCAATAATTCAACAGTACGCACGCGCACGCACACGCACATGCACACGCGAACTCAAGGTTTTACTCTTTACCCGTGGGTAGTGTAGCTGACAGACTTGTTCACGTCCTTGGTGTCTTGGTGAATGATAAGTTAAGTTATAAAAACATTAATTAACAACTAGCACGGATGGACAACGTTCTATATATTCTATACATACAGACTTTCGTCTTGAATCACTCTATCTATTGAAAAAAACATCGAAATCTGTTGCGTAGCTTTAAAGATCTAAGCATAGGGACAGACAGCGGAAAGCAACTTTGATACTATGTAGTGATGAAGTTCTACCAATTCCAACGATACAGTGTAAATTATCCGGTCTGTTTTATATTTATTTACAGGTTAAATACTGTTTTTATTATCAATTTCTGAAATTTCTAAACATAATCATAATGTTATCTTGGCTTGGTTTCGCGAATCAGTTTTAGCTTAATAACCACAGAGTTCTGAAAATGTCTAAGGTTTTCGTTGGTTAATCGTCAGCGAAGAGAAATTTACAAAAAACATTGCTTGTTCAAACTTAATAAAACATAAAATGATAACAATCAAACCAACGTTTTCTTCGTTTTCAAATTTTTACCACAATGTTTTTATATATATAAATGTACCCTCATTTCCCGGGGTCATCCCATCACACCTGAACGGATGGACCAATTTCGCATATTCTTTTTTTGTGTAAGACATTGTCAAAAGAAGGTGAAGAGAAACAATGTAAAAATTGCAGAGGTAACGGTAAAAGCAATTCTTTTTTTTTCATCAAAACTAGTAGCTGTTAATGTCAAGTCATACGAAGTTCGCTAAATTTAAATATCAAGTCAAACTCGTCATTAACAATTTTAAAGTTTAAGTTCAATTTTTAATCAAGAATTTTCTTTGATTTATCAAAACTTTCTTTGACAAGTTAATTATTTGCTACCAGGGGGGTTACCATAAGCTCTTAAAACAGTGCTATTTTAACAATACTAATTGTCAGTTGAGAAAGACAACCTCATGACGTATACAATAGAGTTGCTTATAAAGGCAGACATTTAGCAAGATGGAAATAATACTGCTTTAACCGTTCATGGTAGGGCCCCTGTAGTGTTGTTCGATTAATAATACTCGTACATTCAAATACTTTTACGGATA
>NJDD01006895.1:5157-20363 GCA_002245505.1 Calephelis nemesis | reverse complement strand
TACTCAATATTATTGGTAAAGAGTTCTATTTTCAAAATTTAAACTTATTTTTTTAATATAATGCTTTTAAGTTGCCAGTTCTAAATACTTTCAGTTTGGCCCTCGTATTAATCCTCTATTGGTTGGCTCCATTGAACTATATGTTGCTTTCTTATCAAGCTCGTGTAAGCGCCGGCTATTATCACTAACACCGTAACCGATTGTTGACCAACGATAACAAATTTAATATTGTCGCTTTAACAGATGTACAATCCGTCTTTATTTTGATTTTAAATTAATGTAAACTATTGTAACGGGAACTCTTTTAAGTAAGAAAAAATGTAACAAGCCCATCTCTGAGACCAGGCCACTAATAAAGCTCAAGCTCAAGAAACAATCCCTAGTCCTTAATAAGTTAGTCTTATATACTTAGAAGATTTCCCGCCTAACTAGTTTGGTTAGGGTAGGTAAGGTTAGCGAATTTCGCAGAATTAGCAAAATAAGGCGTATAAGTGAGAGCTAAGTTTCTTTATGTGGCATAAAGCACGGGCTCCGCGGAATAAGTAAAATAAGGACATAATTCTACATCTGCTGCAATTGATTTCCGCAAAGTATGCTTCAAACCTCAGACACAGGTTGGCAACGCTTCACTACTATGGTGTTTTTTTTCTGAAAGTTAAAAAAACAAGCACATGATGGAAAGAGAGAAGAGATTAGGAGTATATTTCTTAACATCAGGAAGTCCATCTACTTAAGTATTATTATTATCATTATTAATTCACGACTAAAATAAAAAAAAATTGCAATTTTTATGATAAGGCGAGCTTATCTCGTGAAGAGATATCTAACAGCTAACCCTAGAGAGAAAATTAGAACATCATTTTATTCTGGTTGTAGTGTAAAACAAAATGACTCTTAAACTAAATAATAAAGTATCTTCACGCCCATATCCCCGGAGAGGTAGGCATAGGCACAACCAGGGCACCCACGACTAGCCGAAGACACTAAGTCCCACAATGTGATAGGTGGCAAGCCTATCGCCAACCGGGCACGTAATATCCTATCCCGAGCAACATTTTTTTTTGTTAGAAAATTGGAAAAACCCAATTTTCTTTTTGTTGCCCGACCCGGGATTCGAACCCGGGACCTCATGCAGTCAAGTCCAACAACTGAACCGCTAGACCACAGAGGCGATTAATAAATAAATAAATATCTCTGGACTAGTTACACAAATGAAATCTAACCCCAAAATAAGCAAATTATATGCTTGTTAAATTATATGTACCTACTTATACATTAACTTCGATTCATAAAAGTATCCACACACCTGTAACATCGTACTTCAATATTTAAGTTGTTTATACAAGACCCATCCAAAGGATCGAGATGGACGTCAACAGCTCGAGTGTATCGTTCCGTTACACACACAAAAAGTTGTTTTAGGTCATTAGCACAACGAGATACGTATTCGCATAAAGCGCACGTTAACCTCTCATACGTATTTCATCTGTTTAATTGAATTTTAATCAATTCGTAGCATTTAAAAGACCTATATCTATATATTATATAAAAGAAAGTGGTGTTAGTTACACTATTTATAACTCAAGAACGGCTACACCGATTAGGCTGAAAATTGGTAGGGAGGTAACTTAAAACTGGGAGAAGGACATAGGGTACTTTCCTGTTTAATTGTGAGGAAGTCAATGATAAAGTAAAGTAGAAAGTATTGACCCCGTGTTGGTCCGGGCTCCTTTGTAGAATAGACCATCTGCCTTTCTTGCCAGGCAGCTCTTAACCAACACCGTGACATCCGACTAGGTGGTAGTTTGGCAGCGACTCGCCCGGATTGGTACCACCGCCTTACCTATTCCTGCCGCCATAACGTCATGACGTGTTCCGGTTCGGAGGGTAAGGTAACCGGTAAACTTTTGCTCGAGGCCTAACATCCCGACCTCAGTTTGGCAAAGCACCATTACCACCTTTGGTGTCTCTAGGCGGCGTGAATTTCTTACCAACAGGAAATCTGCCTGCCTTGTTTGCCTTCCTATAACGTAAAAAAAAATTGACCGCCTCGTTGGTCGAGTGGCTAGATTATACGCCTAACTACATCGACCAACCGCAAGGATCGGGTTCGATTCCCGACGGGGGCAGGCATTTGTGTGATGAACATTTAGATGTCTGCATTTCCGGGTCTGGGTGTCTATTAAATTTATTCTGGTATCTGTTTAAGTATTTCTATGTATTAGAATCGTCGACTAACACCCATAAATCAAGCATATAATTTGCTTA
Organism: Calephelis nemesis; assembly: GCA_002245505.1. Lineage (NCBI taxonomy): Eukaryota > Metazoa > Arthropoda > Insecta > Lepidoptera > Riodinidae > Calephelis > Calephelis nemesis. Next base: position 18,095 of record NJDD01006895.1, on the reverse strand, counting down.
CTTTGGGGTTAGATTCAATTGGTGTGACTTGTCCAGAGACATTTATTTATTTATTATTTATTCACGCCCATATCCCCGAATGGATAGGCAAAGGCAGACAACCACGACTAGTCGAAGACTAATACATATAAATACAAACCACAATAAATACTAAAAGATAACTGTACTTGAAGCAGCTTAAATAAACCCTATGACAATTCACTTTAGTTATTTTAGAAGTTTTGGAAGAAAATCTGAAATATACTTTTTTCATTTTTTTTTTGTTAACCGACCTTGGGAATTGAACCCGAGACCTCAAGAAGTCAAGTGCGACGCCGTACCGCTACATCACAGACGCAATTTGAAAAATTTATAAAGTATATATTGTATGTCTTACCTAAAGCGCACGTTAACCTTTCATACGTTTTTCATCTGTGTAATTGATTTTTAATCAATTTATAGCAAGACGTATTTCCTAATTTTAATATAGACGTATATAAACGATAAAGTAAAAAGTATCTTTACGCCCACTTCCCTGAAGCGGTAAGCAGAGGCACAACCAGGACACCCACAAGTAGCCGAAGTCACGTCCACAATGTGATAGGTGGCAAACATAATCAATTTGTAGCATTGAAAAAAGAAGTATTTCCTAATGTTATTAATAGACGTATATAAATAATAAAGTAAAATGTATCTTCACGCCCACATCCCCGAAGAGGTAGGTGGAGGCAGAACAAGGGCATCAACGACTAGCCGAAGACAGTCCTATAATGTGATAGTTGGCAAAGCCTCTCGCCAACTAATATAAACATTTCCTATTTTTTCTTGCCCGACCGAATCCGGGACCTCAAGAAGTCAAGTTCGACGTCAGACCACAAGACCACGAAGGTGGCAAAAATAAATTTTATAACTCGATAATTGCCACGGGTTTCAAATTATTTCCTTTCGTGGTTGGAACATTATAGTAGACGCTAGGACCTCTGTACAACTCGAAACCCCAAAGCAAAAATTGTAAATATTCTTCTTTTAAAATTCCCATGAGATATCAATCGTTTATTAGACACTTTATGCGTCAAAACGAAATGTTTAAAGGTATTTCGGGTTAATTATTTTATACTAGGAATGCAGCACCACTTATGAAATTTTCGCCTTAACGCGAGAATTGAGTTACTGTGATAAGAAAAGGTACATGATGGATCATGCGGGCTGCAGCGCAGCGCTATCACCTAGTTATAACGGATTGCACCGCTAAAATAATTTAGTAGCCTACTAGATTAAACAGAGGAGGAAAGGGTGACGATGGCAACCCTAAACTGTGAACCCATAAGTCTTAAGCATAATCTTAACTAATTTAACCAAGAGTTAAAATAATTTAGTAGCCTATTATAATAAACAGAGGAGGAAGGGGTGACGGTGGCAACCCTAAGCTTTAAGCAAATAAGTCTCAAGCATAATGTTTACCAATTCAAACAAGGATTAGAATAATTTAGAAGGCTACTAGATATAACAGAGGAGGAAGGGGTGACGTTGGCAACCCTAAGCTGTGAACCCGTAAGTCTTAAGTATGATCTTTAACAATTTAAACAAGGGTTAAAATAATTTTAGAAGGCTACTAGATTGAACAGAGTAAGTAAGGGGTGACGGTGGCAACCCTAAACTGTGAACCCATAAGTCTTAAGCATAATCTTTACCAAATTAACCAAGGATTAAAATAATTTAGAAGCCTCCTAGATTAAACAGAGGAGTAAGGGGTGACGGTGGTAACCCTAAGCTTTGAATAAATAAGTCTTAAGCATTAATTTTACTAATTTAAGCAAGAATTAAAATAATTTAAAAGCCTACGAATTTAACAGAGGAGGAAGGGGTGACGGTGGCAACCCTAACCTTTGAACCCATAAGTCTTAAGCATAATCTTTACTAATTTAACTAATGATTTAAATAATTTAGAAGCCTACTAGATTTAAAAGAGGAGTAAGTGGTGACGGTGGCAACCCTAACCTTTGAACCCATAAGTCTTAAGCATAATCTTTACTAATTTAACTAATGGTTTAAATAATTTAGAAGCCTACTAGATTTAACAGAGGAGTAAGGGGTGAGGGTGCAACCCTAAGCTTCGAACAAATAAGTCTTAGGCATAATCTTTACCAAATTAAGAGGAGCCTACTAGGTTTAATATGGGAGGAAGGGGTGACGGTGGAAACTCTAAGCTTTGAACCCATATATCATAGGCATAATCTTTACCAATTTAAACAAGGATTAAAATAATTTAGAAGTCTACTAGATTTAATATGGGAGGAAGGGGTGATGGTGGCCAACCTAAGCTGTGAACCCATATGTCTTAAGCATAATTTTTATCAATTTTACCAAGGATTAAAATAATTTAGAAGTCTACTAGATTAAACAGAGGAGGAAGGGGTGCCGGTGGCAACCCTAAACTGTGAACCCATAAGTCTTAAGCATAATCTTTACCAATTTAACGAAGGATTGCATACGTAATCATTAGCCAGAAAAGGGAAAGCCTTCTAAACTCGGTTCCATGTTAGTTGTTAATTTGAGAATCAATGAATAAAATAACAGTTTATTCTGGTCTGGGAAATGGTGGCTAATGTACGGTTGCAAATGGAATAACGAAACATAAATGTCGTTTTGTTTATCTATACTAAATATTATTTAAACACGCAAATCTCAGGAACTACTGGACTTATTTGAAAAATTCTCTGAGTGTTAGATAGCCCTTTTATCAAGGAAAAACATTTCAAAATCGGGGGATTCTTCCCTTAATTAAAATAAATTTTATAAGCACTCATATAAATAAATAATAAATAAATAAATATCCCTGGACAATTTACACAAATTGAACCTAACCCCAAAGTAAGCAAATTATATGCTTGTGTTATGGGTGTTAGTCAACGATAGTAATACATATAAATGCTTAAATAGATACCAGGATAAATTTAATAAACACCCAGACCCGGAAATGCAGACATCTAAATGTTCATCACACAAATGCCTGCCCCCGTTGGGAATCGAACCCGAGCCTCGCGGTTGATCGATGTAGTTAGGCGTGTACGCTAGTCACTCGACCAACGAGGCGGTCACAATATAAGATCCCATGTATCGCTATTAAAGGCCAACCTTTTTCGTTTGGTTGTTCACAATAACTTAATATAGCCTCGAAGAAGTTTTAAAAGCAAAACCGGCTAGTAAACATTATTATTTCATGTTTTTTTTTAATATATGTACAGTGTTTTCACAGATTAAAAAATACATAAGGGAGTAGAGTTGGGAGCATACCAAGTGCCAGGGATGGAAACAATCTAATATTTAAGTAAGTAAAAGTAAGTATCTTCACGCCCATATCTCCGAAGAGGTAAGCAAAGGCGCAACGCCCCCACGACCAGCCGAAGATACTAAGTGCCACGAAAGTTAAAGAAAATTTTAAATACCCTTTTTTCCTTTTTTTGTCACCCGACGCCGTTCCGCACACAGACAAAAACTTATAAAAGCACTAGCTGCCCGTTCCGGCTTCGCTCGGGTGGTAATTTTTTTACCATAAATTGAGATATGAGCTATCCTATCTCTCAAGTTGGATCGAACTGCACATGTTGTGCGAATTTTATTATAATCGGTTAAGTGGTTTAGGAGTCCATTGAGAACAAACATTGTGACACGAGATTTATATATATTAAGATATATTGTATGCCTTCTAAATCACATTACAGTCATTACAATAGCTTAAATCATTATGAAACAGACGGACACAATCGCTCTACATTTAAAGTGTGAGACATGTAGGTAGGTATGCTATGAAATTACCTTAACAAGGTTACCACCGTGGCTTTTAAATAATCATTCCCCATAAAACTGCAAATACCCGACTCTTATTAATTTTTCACCAAAATAATGTTAGCAAGGTAGCTTATGATTCCGATCATTACCAATGAAGCATGAAAATGTATGCATTATTAAGTATAACTCAAAAACGAATAGTCGAAACATTAAAAAAAATATACAAACAACGTCGGAATCATGACCAACCATTTCAAAAAAGAATCATCTAAATCGGATCGTTATTTGCCGACATGCGAAACAAAGATACAAAAAAAGATACAGTCAAATTGCGTTCTCTTTTTTAAAATATAGACGGCACAAAACAAATTGGAGATCTTTATCTACAATAAGGAAGTTATTATTAAATATTTGAGTAAAGTGGTCAATAAATCTCTAATATTGACGTAGGATAAGTAGTGAATTTATGTTCAGCAAAACCGTCATAGTTAAGCTTTGGCTACACAGCAGCTATTTTGACAGTACAAGTATTGTTACTACACCTGTGCAATCTGTGGACAGTAGCATGACCTGCATTGTCAGATAACAATTAGTGCACTTATTTACTAAAACATCTTTTCAGGCTACCTTTGATATATTGACTAAGTCCATCAATGTGATAGGTGGCAAGCCTACCGCCAACCTCGCACACCACGCACATATCCACTCTCGAGCAACGTTATTTTTTTATGAAATTGGAAATACATATATATACTTTCTTCTTTTTTAGTTGCCAATCCGGATATCGAGCCCGAAACCTCAAGAAGTCCTGTTCGACTTTGGACCCCTAGACCACAGAGGTGATAAAAATCAAATTAGAAATAATGAGTTATATTTCTTAAATTTTCACGGTATTACAAATTGTTTATTTCCGTGGTCGGAAGTTACAATAGATGCGCAGACCTCTTTAGTCGAAAACCCACACCAAAATTTGACATTATGGTTTTTCTAAAATTCCTATGATATCGCTCATTAGACTTCATGCGACAATACGATATCGTTAATTACTTTATGCTACAAGTGCATTATCAGTTATCATAAACTTTTTGTCGCGGAGATTGTCAAAATGTATTTCTGACAGTTCTTGTGACGTCGATTCGCTGCGAGGACTTCATGCGAGAAGTTCTGCCCAGCACGGTGTAACCTAAGCTTTACTCACGCGCACAAAGAAATGGGGCCGTCCAGAACCGGTCTACGGACAACTAGCTGAGACGTACATCCGTCTGGTTTCTAATACGATAGTTTTAAATCAAACAGACAAGGAAGACCGCTTAACATGGAACAGAGACTGTTTCTTGGTCAATTTATTCAGTGTTATGCCAGCATTAGGAAAAAGAACAAACGTAGACATGCAAGCAGTTTTGTACCCTTATGTTTTTAAACTAAATACGAGTAATATATGAAAATATATGAATAAATATATGAAAAAAAAAAAGAATCTCGGGATGACGTGGCAATTTAATCTGTTACTAGTAAAACTCTCCCTCTCATACTTTTTTTCCATTACTTAAATAAATAAGGACAGGGAATCTACTCTAAACATATAATGAAGCGTTTTTTTATAAAAAAAAATTAACAGACTGCTTTTTATTAGCCATACTCCCATCTTGGACTTCATCATAACTTTATATGAAAAACGTGTTAAGTTGGAACTATTAGTATAAACCCAAAAGTTTCTTATGAATCTTTTGTTAATTTATAAAATGATAAACCAGCTTCTAATAAATTTAAGCTAAGAAATAGTTGAGACCTTGGAGAAGGACACGCTACTTAAAATCGAATATTTCCAAGTTCTCGCTGGATAACTAAATAGCTTCGCAGCCGAAGCCGTCGCTAACAGGTAGTTTTAAATCATGAAGTACAATAATGACAATACAAATGGCAATGACAGCATACCACCATCGGGTGGTCCATACGCATTACAAACCACAACATGATACAAAATCAACAAATCGTAAATTATCATATACATTATACATTTCTATGAATACCATGTTATCCGAAATTAACAAAAATTAACTTCATTAATACAAATAAACGTTTAACCTACGTGTAGGGTTTAACTAGCTTTTAATGAACTAAGCCAAGAAATAGACCTTGGAGAAGGACACGCCACTCTAAAATCCAATATTTCCAAGTTCTGAATAACATAGCTAACAGGTAGTTCTTTAAAACAAATAAGTAGTACAAAAATGAATCCCCATAGGGTGGGCCTGTCCTTTACTTAAAAACCATAACATGATACAAAATAAACAAATCGTAAATTACAACACTCAATAATTATGTGTAAAAAAACTTCATAAATATAAATAAACGTTTTACCAACATATACCGTCTTATTATAAAGCAAGAAGTAAAGTACGCTAAGATTCAACCTGGAATCATAGCCCTTTTTACATTGTGATACAGACTATAACATAATGTTAATTTTACACCTACGTTAGTCCATGTTTATTAATAAAACGTATAGAGCGTAAAACGTTTATTAATATAACGTTAATCAGTTTTTAATGAATTAAGGTAAGATATAGTTGAGACCCTGAAGAAGGACACGCTACTTTAAAATCCAATATTTCTAAGTTCTCGCTGGAAAACTACATAACTTCGTGGCCGAAGCCGTCGCTAAAAGGTAGTTTCAAAAAATGGAATACCATCGGGTGGTCCATACGCATTACAAACCACAACACGATACAAAATCAACAAATCGTAAATTATCAAATACACTTAAGTAAACATTATACATGTCTATGAATACCATGTTATACGTAATTAATGAAAATAAACTTCATTAATATAAATAAACGTTTAACCGACGTGTAGGGCTGTCCTCAGCAGGTCGTCTCACTATACACGATTAACTGCCTAATGCGAGCATTTAAACTAATCAATATGTAAATTCAAGTATGGTTTTTAAGGTTACCATTGGGTACCATTAATATCCTAAACGCGAGGTTTTAAAATACTTGAATATTTGTTGCTCAATCACACCTATTCGGGCACTTTACTGACATGGAGGCTTCTAAGAAAGACAAACTTTATGTCACAATAACTGAGAACAAAGTCAACTAACAATAAAAATAAGTAACATTAAAAACCGATTTCGATTTCATTAAGTAAATCATAAATTAAGTAATTGGCACGATCTAAACTTGGTGGCAGCGGAACTACTTCGGAACTATGCTTTTTAATTATATTTTTATTTAGTACGGAATTGACGGAGAAGTCAATTAACATACATTTTTTTATGTTATGTTATATGAAGGCAAACAAGCAGGCGGATTTCCTGATGGTAAGAAATTCACGCCGCCTAGAGACACCAAAGGTGTTAATGATGCGTTGCCAACCTGAGGTCAGGATGTTAGGCCTCGAGCAAAAGTAAGTTTACCGGCTACCTTACCCTCCGGACTGGAACACGTCATAACGTTATGGCGGCAGGAATAGGTAAGGCGGTGGTACCAATCCGGGTACCAGTCGCTGCGAAACTCTACCACCTAGTCAGATGTCACGGTGTTAGTTATGATAAGCCTATGCTCGCCTTTTAGGAGTTGCCTGGCAAGAAAAGCAGATGGTCCATTCTGCAAAGGAGCCCGGACCAACACGGGGGAAACATAAGAAACATATAAGCTCCTCCTTTTTTCAAGTCGGTTATAAATATACGTTAAAAAAAACAAAAATCTGAAAACCATTTACTTAAAAATACTATGTACTTATGTTTACTTTCAAGTAAATATACTATGTTTATTTATTTACGTTTACGCGTAATAAATCGATTTGAAAGCGTAATTTTTTTGCTAGTCGTACCGATACCACACTAGCCAAAATAGCTAATATGCGTGTTTTGTATCTTTCGGACCTTCTATTTAAAAAAATCATTTCCTTTCTGAAATATGGCTTGGTATATAAAGCCCACATTTTCTGAAAAGTGCAATTTTATTTCCGAACCGATAAAAAATAAAAAAATATGTTTGTACATATGTATCGCTTCTTATATATTTCAAAGTATATTATAAAGACAAAATTTAATAATGCAGATATAAAATTTAACCTTATAAGAATAATAAGACAGTACGATATTTCTTAAAACGACATGGAAGTATGTCAAAGCCATGGAACACAAAACCGTTGTTTCACAAATTCTATCAACATAAATGGCAGTGAGAGATCATTGAAACATACCACATTCGTGCTTTTTGACTGAAAGTAGACGGAATGGCTAAGAACAATCATTTGTATAGAGTATGTACATCGCTTCTTTATTGTTCACTGTGAATAAAATATAACGTTTTAAGGGATTTAAAAAGAAGTATTTTACTAACTTTAGTTTAAGCATATATTACTGTGCTTGGGATTAATTTCCTAAAAAATCTTTAAGCTTTAGCTTACAAAACATAGTCATTACTTATTTGTAGATGAAGCTCTTTGACGAATATTCCCTTTCTAACAAATTTGTGATTTGAATTTTTATCAAAAATGTTATATTGGAATCAGATTGATGTCAAACTGGAAACATCAGAAATCGTTTAATTAGACCACGGAGTTCCTATTACGTGTCTTATGCAAACATTATATAAAACATATGAACGAATATCGTAACACTTTTTGTATTTTCTTCTTTTATTGGTTTCTTTTTCCTGACATTTCAATTGCTAAATATAATAAGAAACAACGAAAACCAGATAGACGATTATTTTAATACATTTGACACATTGACACTTTACATAGTTATTACAATCAAAGCATCAGACTTTTTTTTACTAACTTTTACGTTTTAAACGCGCACGCTCTATATCAAATTACACTTCAGGTTTTTTTTAAAAAAACCCTTAGATCTACAAGTGTAAAGACTGCCCTAACTTCAGCCTACAACTTAAATAAGTTAGTGCACTAGCTGTACGTCAGTGGTCGTCCGTCTCCGTGACCGGCGGATGTCGTGAGCGCAGCCCACCCGTACGGTTAACGGATTCCAACCTTCAGTACAACTTAGCACCGACATACCGTTATTGCAGTGCCAATTACAGTGGCTTAACTTGTTGATTTGATTTTTTAACCGACTTTAAAGGAAGAGGTTCACAATTCAACTGTTTTAACCAACTTCAAAAAAGGACGACGTTACATATTCCACTCTCTTATATTCTTTTATCGATTACTGCGTCATTTTTGTATTGATTTTACATTTTTTTATGATATCAAACAAGCAGACGGATTTCCTGATGGTTAGGTATTCACGCCGCCTAGATACACCAATAGTGGTAATAGTGCGTTGCCAACCTGAGGCCGGGATGTTAGGTCTCGAGCAAAAGTAAGTTTAAAAGAGCGTACTTCCATGGTTGTCACATTGCCAACAAGTTTGGATCTGATGATGAAATCCCAAATAAATTGAGGAAAAATAACTAATTTTTGTGTATAAGAATGTCTATTTTTTGCAATTAAAGCCGGTTTTTTGCATTTTACTCCGTTTAAAATATGAATTGAAGAAGTATATAGTCAATGATTCTGATATTTTTTGTTTGGTAAGTAGGTACTGCGTGAAGGGCCCGTGTTATGTTGTCCACTAAGACCAGTAAATCGTTGCAAGGTAAGTCACCTTCTAGTTACACTGGTTGGCTGAGGGGTTCGCATGGCTTGTGTTCGCTTCCTGACAACAGCAGACTATATATACAATACTCTTTATTTCTTAATCTGAGTGTTTCTTAAGTTATAAGACAAACCTGTATTCTCTTACTTTGGGGTTAGATTGTTTCGTATAATGTGTAATGGAGTATCACTTACCTACAAATTCATTTTTGTTTAAGATTTATAGCTACTGGTACTTGATTTGATACTTACCTGAAATATAAAAAAAATCTGATTTAATGACACAATAGTACACAATATCCTATGGACAATTAAAAATCTACAAAGAGTCAATGATAAATACCTAATGATAATGACATTCTCGAAATGTCAGGCGCATTAACATCGATGGTCTTCATTGTCTGCAGACGTTGAGTTTGTCATGATTTGGCAGAAAAACTGAAACTACCTTTTTTTATTACAACAAAACATTAATAAGATTTAAAAATATTAAAAAAAGGATGACGCTGTTCACCAATTCTTCTAGATTAGTACCTAGACGACTTATTTCTGACATAATAACGTTAGTTTCCGCCACTGTTGTGTTCTGTGTGTTAGGATTATCGGTACACTTGCACACATGGCCTATTTTTTGTTAAAAATCCCCATGGATAGGTACTCGCCGCTTTCAAAGGAGAGTAGCAGATTATGTAGGACTCGAACCGACTAAAAACCATATGACGACCTTCCCGCCGACCGGCTGGAAACGAGATGTGGTCGCTTTTGCATTCACCATCTTATTAGCAACATCTTATGATCTGTTGTCTAACGGTCCCGCAGCGGACTTTATTCCTAGAAGGCCCGGGTTCGACCCCCTGGTCGAGCAATAGAATTGAAATAGAAATATTTTTCCATTTTGAATTTTCTAATAAAAATAACGTTGCCCGAGTTTGCACAGGTGCGCGGTTGGCGAAAATTTTGCCACCTATCACACTGTGAAACTCATGTCCGGTTCCTATATTCAAGAACCGAGTAGTTTGCCAACGAATAGAATAGAAAAATTCTAACTACGGTTGTTCGTTATCGTCTGTTAACTCGAAACATTTTGTGTAACTATGAGCAACGCTTCGTTACCTTTAGGCGAACTATCAGTGATAATACCTACTAACGGATTACGGTTCGTTGATTATAGGAACCGAGCCTTAGTGTCTTCGGCTGGTCGTGGGTTGTGCTTTTGCCTTCTTTTTTTTCATACAATATCTACAATGTCAATTAGCAACTACTCTTCATTAGGAGAAAACTTGCTTGTTCGCTGTCTATAACATAAATGTCTCTGAACCTTAACTGTCTGAAATGGTGATGTGACGAAATAACAAATTGATTTTGAACAAACGTTCCTAAACATTATTTGATTGTGACTTTGTTCATGCGGTGTTAGTTAACGGTGTTGCTTTGCTGTGGTTAAAAACTAGGAAGATTAAATACTCGTGCGTTAAACATTTTTACTCTAACGGTTTTCCGCAACTGGGAATAGATTTTATTAAAAAAAAATACATTTTTACATTTTATTTTAAAAAAAGGATAAAGTGATATACCTTATTCTGTATTTGATTCAGAATTAGATAGCAAACATTTGTGAGTAAAAAAAAAAAGTACGCATAGTTTGTTTCGCCGGGTCTTCTGTGTTTGGCTGCGTTTCGATCCGGTGGTAGATTTTAGTATTTTCATATGGAAAAAGACAAACCCACTCATTTTATTTCGCCGGTCCATCTCAATGTGTGTTTGCCTTCAGATCCGGTGATAGATTTTAGAATTACATAAAGAAGCATTAATAGTGCCTTTTGTATGGTATAAGCGAAGCAAACGATTTCATTTCTTTCAAATGGACATACCTCCTGAATGATTCAATAATAAACGTCGCTTACACCAATCCTGTACACGGTGGATTTTTTATGTGAGAAGAACAACGACCAAACATGCGGCTACTATTGACAAACCAACCGACAGTAACATGTTACTAGCTTCTAGGTAGTAATTGCAGTTGACCTATAATCTTTAAAGGAACTCGGGACCGAATTCGAATGTTGAACAGTGCGTGAACACGAAAAACAAAAATTGTAATTTGTTTAAAATAGGTTAGTTAAGGGGCTTTCAGTGGTAAACATTTGAATTGCCATTTTTTTAGTAGAAAACAACCGGTAGTATTAGATACTAAAAACGATGCTGAATGTTCCATACAAACTGTACCTGTAACTAGTAGTTTTTAGAATTGTCCATACAGATTATAAAACCTTCAATCACACTTAACAGTAATCATCCAAGCATTCGTACTGATTCTGAAATACAATTTCTTTTTTGTATGAGCACGTACCACGAGGAAGTAATAGTTCATCTTTTTGCTACCACATGAACCAATAGATGATAAATGTGGTCAGTTTTTACCGCTGAAGATCGTTGGGAATTCGACTTATTAATAGCAGTTATGATTGTAACGGTTTAGCTTTTTATTCGTTCGACATTTTTCAATTAAACGTTATGGTTGATTCTTATGGACATATTTGTGTAGTCGTTTTTATGGCAAAAGGCAGCAAGCAAGTACGCGGCTCCCCTGATGGTAACAGATAAACGCAACCTATAGACACCATAGATGTTGTAGGTGCGTTGCTGTCCTGTGCGCAGGGTGTTAGGCAAATTGCGTAAATCTGCCTGCTACCCTACCCTCCGGACAGGACCATAACAGTTATTATAGCGACAGAAATAGGTAAGGCAGCGGATCCCTACCGGGGCAAGTTGCTGCTCAGTCACCACCTCTACCTCCAGTAAACTTAAATTTTAATTTAAAAAACTTCAATTTGTGGTAAGTAGCTGGACTGTAGCTCGTCCTGATTAGTACCACTGCTTTAGATATTTCATCATGTCAGTGTTCGCCACTGTCGTGTTTCAATCATTGAAAAGAGTTCAACAACTATTTATTTTTAGTCTCATTATTTATAAATAATCATGGAAAAAATACTCCAAGATTTAATTTGACATTAGTCTTGATTACACCGTCATATAAACTTAACACCGTGTCATTAACAAAGACTAAATTAAGAATGAACTAATTTTTTTTATAGTCTGTATCACAGTGTTACAAAGACTGTAATACCAGGTAACCAGGTTAACCTTGGAGTACTTTAGTCTATGTTTATTAATAAGACAAGAAAAGCCACACTGAGAAACTTCAACTAAGAGTTAATATTTTTTTATGATATAGCAAGGCAAACAAACAGACGGATTTCCTGATGGTAAGACATTCACGTCGCCTAGAGACATCAAAGGTTGTAATGGTGCGTTGCCAACCTGAGGTCAGGATGTTAGAGCTCGAGCAAAAGTAAGTTTACTGGCTACCTCAGCCTCCGTACCGGAACTCGTCAACGGCAAGCATTGACGTTATGGTGGCAGGAATAGATAAGGCGGTGGTACAAATCCGGGCGAGTTGCTGCTAAACTCTACCACCTAGTAGGATTACACGGTTGCTAGTGACGGTTAGCCTATGTTCGCCTTTTACGAGCTGCCTGGCGGGAATGCAGATGGTC
>NJDD01006889.1:48368-69634 GCA_002245505.1 Calephelis nemesis | reverse complement strand
AGCGTACAGGATCTGACGCCCCTTTACATCTTGGCGTTCTGGGCGGTTGCCCAACCACGCCATACCCACACGCCGTCCCTGGCTAAGAGGTTACTTTTTTACTAAGAATTAAATGTATTTTCTGTTCGGTTAGTCTGTTTGAGGAACAACAATCATCTAAACATAAAATACATTATTTAAAAGCGACAAATAAGTAGGTACTAAGGTACTTAGTTGCTGGCAGATACCAACAATCCTCTCTTTTTCAATTAGATTAGTAGCTAAAGTACTACAAACATTAGAAACCGGAACATTACTATCATTACCAGTATTTGCAATAAAAATATTAAAATAGCTCCAGCCAGCTTCTCTGAATGAAATCTTTATGTAATCAGCAATTGAGGTTAAAAACTGGGATGGACGTGCATGGGCGTAGTTACCTAGTCACTGCTGTAATCAGGATAAATAGGTCGAGTCCAAGATAAATGACTCTATACCTAGCTATGAGTCTATTAAATGCATTAAAGTTGCACTAAATATACTGATATTTGAATCGGGCACTCAGAAACTAGTCAACTTTTGCTGTTGCAGTGTTCCATTTTTGAAATTTGATTTTGACAGTTTATCTATACATGTAATAAAACCGTTTTCAAACGAAATGCGTAAAACATTTTTAAAAAAAGAGTATAATAATATACCTTTACAGGACGTACAGATTGTAAAACTATTTACTTAATGATGCAAATTCCGCTTGCAAATGTTCATTGGTAAAGGAATATCTTGGAACTTTTTTTCAAATATTTAACGAACTGATCCGACATTTTCCTGTCCTGGCTATGAAACTTAGCTACTTACTTAAATTTTCGTCATATCAACCCCCTCCTGAACAATAACTATTACAATAAAATTAGCAAAATCGGTCTAATTGACGCGTGACCTTGAGAAATTTTACTTTTAATTTTAGAGATTCATTTTTATACAAAAGCTCAGACCAATAAAATACATTTTTATGGTCTGATTACATAAGATGATATTTCAAAACTAAATTCGAAAGCAAATTTTTTCTTAATTTAGCGTTAATCATAGAATTTGCATTTTTATTGCAAACTTCACTAAATATTTTACAATTTTAAATAAGACAGAAAACCATTGGAATGCCACTTAATTTTTTGTTGAATGAATTAGGATAAACTTATTTAAAAATAGCTATCTCCTAATCAGCTGTCCTCACACTTTCTCAACAGGAAATACACTTCTTGAGTATGCTAACATTTTTGGCCACGGTTTATACGTATGCAGCTTGACCAAAACATCGTCAGATAAATATATGTCGTGAGTGTCCAATATAAATGTGTTGTCTTAAAGAAAAATCATGTTCCAGTCCGGAGGCTAGATTAGCCGGTAGACTTGCACAATATATAACAAGTTGGGTTTACGACAGTGATGCACCAATAACATCTATGGTGTTTATAGGTCCCGGTTGTCTTTTGCTATCAAGAGTCGTGTGCTTGATCGCTGTCTTCACTACATAGAATAAAACAAAGTCGCTTCCTCTGTCCCTATGTCCCTTTGTGTGCGTAAATCTTTAAAACTACGCAACGGATTTTAATGCGGTTTTATTTAATAGATAAAGTGATTGAAGAGGAAGGTTTATATGTATATTTTACACCCGTACAAAGCCGGGGCGGGCCGCTAGTATCAAATAAAATAAAAAAGTAATACTTACCTTAGGATAGTACTTAATAATACTCGACCATTTCGTTTATGAAAACAGTGTATCATTAAATGTTTATTTAATATTTATTATTAATGTGTTGGTAATAATCGCGTCAAAAGCAAGGTGTTGCAAAACACATGTTTGTTTAGAACAGGTGAGGTTCTTTCTAATGAAGAAAGCGTGATGATATTATAACTTACTTTCCTAAAATTTAATGTTTGTCAAGTGGTCGAATTTAGGCCATAACCGTCTATTATTTATTGAAATAAACAATGTTACGTTTATTCTCATGTTTAGATATGTTAGACTCGTATACTTAGTTAATTAAATTCATAAATCTTGTTTCATCTAGTAAGCTAATTATATTTTAAATTGGGACTCAGAATACGTATCTGAAAATTTATAAAATTGAAAAAAAATCGTAAATTAAAATAAGTAAAATATGATAAGTAGTTATCTTATCATAATAATAATAAGATAAATTATAACTATTCATATATTTAAACGAAGAAACACTTCTACTGTTTTACGTATCACTTAGAATTTATTATTTTATAAACAGCTTACAGGTTTCCCTTATGACAGCATAACTATTTCCACATTCTGTCACCCTAAAATCTTAGTACTTATACAAATGCATTTTCTATACATTGGTTAGTCACCTAACTCTTAAACGACTGGGTCAATTTGGTTGTTTATATGTATATTTCAATGGGTAAAACTGGATGGTTTGAAAAAAAAAATTGAATCCGATAGGTGGCGGTGCTATCGAATATTAGTAAAAAAGACTATTATTTTTTACAGATAGAATAGAAAAAACGACTACAATCGAGAAAAAAACTATGGAAATAGAAGAACGAGGAGTGAAGCTACGGCTAACGATAGTAGACACTCCAGGGTTCGGGGACTCCATCAACTGCGAGGACTCGTGGCGAGTGTGCTCTGCGTATGTGGACGAACAGTTCCGACAATATTTTACTGACGAAAGCGGCCTAAATAGACGACACATGCAAGACAATCGTGTACATTGTTGCCTTTATTTCGTGCCTCCGTGGGCTCATAGGTAAGATACAAAGCTTCGAAATAACTGCGATAAACTTACTTGTGTTTATACTTCCCAAGATAAGTATATTTTAGCCACTTCTTTTATTCACAACGATCTAAATCAGGTATGAAAAACCCTTGATTTGAAAAAATAATTAAGTTACTTTTGATCGAGGCCTAACATCCCGGTCTCAAGTTTTGCCAACTTTTCCACCATTAACATTGCCACCTTTGGTGTCTCTAGGCGGCGTGAATTGCCTACTATCCGGAAATCCGTCTGCTTGTTTGTCTTCCAAGGTCATAAAAAATAGAGTTACATAACTAACTGTTGTACATTTGCCGAGTGCTGTGCAGCATCTTGCCCGAGTAAGGATCCGGTGCCTTACATATTCCTGCGGCCATAATGACTTGCACAATAGTCTCACTAACATCCCGACTACAATATAGCGACGCGCCTATAACATCTACGGTAGTCACCGTAGATGTGATAGGCTACGGTTGTCCTCTACTATCCGTAGAGCCATGTATTTATTTGCCGTCCTCTTATATAAAACAAACAATGAACATATGTTCTTTATACTTGTGTTTGCCAGTTCATCATAAAATTTGCTAAGCACATAAAACTACTGATTGTAGATGATTCAGGCAGCAAAATTTCCCAGTTCGGCACAGGCATTTAGTGCCATAAAATTTAGGATGTTTATCCAAAACGGTTCGCCATCACTAGACTTAACAGCTGTTTAAGGTTAAGGCACTACAACCTTATTTTTTACTTTCACCATAACCACAGATGTAATGGTGACAGTAATGCATAAAGGCCTTTAATGTCTTATCTATATATTAATACGTGATGCCAAAATTTTGGACCCCTTTTTACAAAAATTGCGCTGACGCAGGATCATAAAATTTGGCACACTTATAGTTTATGTGTAGGAGAAATGCAGAACGCTAATGTTTTTCAATAATAATGCTTGTAAATTAGACTAAATCGATAAATAAAACATTACTCACACTACCATGTATTTGACACACACATACCTACAAATATATTGATGTTGACGATAAAAGATCACAGATGGCGCACTAACTATTCAGGAAATAAAGTAGTTGGTCTTAAGAAATGAAGATGGCGTTCTTATCAACAAGATGTTAAAATTTGATTATTAAAATATTAAAATGGTCGAATTTCGACCAATGGGCGACCACTACTATGAATAAATGCTGCTGGTAATATGCATGGGAAAACATCTCAACCTTGACGACACCCACTACATTTTGATTCCAGCGGCGATGGTTTACCTTTTTACCGTTAGTATTCAATTGCGCGTTGAATGTTTTCTACTCTATGCCGATTAAAATGACGAAACCTTATTGTTTTCTAGGCAATTTTACAAATGAAATTATTTGACGTGAAAATTAAAAACTTTTATTTAAAAAAACATAGCAAACAAGTAGGTATATGAATGTGTTGAGATGTAGGCAACTAGATGTTAAATTATTTTGCTCGTATAATGCAATTCTTAAAAAGAACCTGTTATAGTAATTAATTGTGTTTAATAATTAATTAATTGTACAATAATTATTAACTAAAATGTTTTTCGTGTCTAATTTAACATGAGTTCAACAGATACGCACACATAGCTATGCACTAAAACAAGATATACACATGCATGCTATCATACGTTATATTTGATGAGTAAAAGTTTGAAAATATAGAAGTAAAATTGTAAGCTCATTACAATTTTATGATGTTATAATGAAAAAATGCTTTCTCAGACGAGTTTGAGCTTTTACCAAAATGGAATTGCCTGTTTGATACTACATTACGAAAAAAAACTACTGTACTGATTTTGATAATGTTAAAAGCAAACAGTAAAGTATCTTTTCGCCCATATCCAAGACGAGATAGGCAGAGGCACAAACACGGCACCCACGTATAGCCGAAGACACTGAAGTTCCACATTATGATAGGTGGCAAGCCTATCGCCAACCGGGCACGTATCGATCCAGGGCAACGTTCTTCTTATTAGGAAATTGAAAAACCCATTTTCTAATTTTTTCGTTTCCCCACCCCGAGTATTGCGACCAGGACCTCATGAAGCCAAGTCCAAAAATTGAGCCGCTATTCCACAGAGGCAATTGACAATAATATAAAATATAAGGGATTATAATGCACGATCAAACCTGTAGGCATAAGTTAGTTAAGTATTGTAGAGCACTAACTTTTTTACATGATTAACACATATATTTCTAATTATTGTACAAAACACGCCTTTTCCTTTCTTTTGTCAAATAGTGAGAACTAATTCTTAGAATGTGTCACATACGAAGAATAAATATTAATTAAAGCAATCTACGTGCCTTGTAAAGCTTATTACATTTGCAGGCCTAGGAACTATAATTGCCCGGTGTATGTTCAAGTTGTTTTGCATACAGATCGTAGTTTTTTTTGTACGAATAGTAAACCTGTAAGAAGTCGGTCAGTGAGATATCTAACTACGGGCGCTTGCCACAGGTTATAGGCGATTTATTAATAAAACGTTTTGAGGAACTACAAGTATTGCCTCATTATTTTTTAGGTTAATTATGAAAGGTTATGTTTACGGATTACGGGTCGTTGATTGTAAGAACTTAGCATTAATTGTAAACGGAAGTCAGCCGCACATTAAGCAAATGAGTCAAAATCAAGTAATTAAAAGCATTCCACTTTATTTTTTGTAGATCTTTACCAGGATTTGACTTTAATGGTCGAGTGGTTAGCATACACGTCTAACTACGGTAATCATTACAGATATTATATATTCTGCTGGTTCAATTTTTGACAGGGACATTCATATGGGTGACTTTGCGAACGACTTAGTCGTTTAATTTCGTTTATATATGTACCGTGTGAATTTATGTCGTTTTAGCCCACGACGACAAAAAGGGGTTTTACAAGTTTGACGACAGACGGGTCCGTGTGTCTAAAAATTTTAATTGTATAATGATTGTATTACACGAGTACGCTAAACCCCTCTTCCAACGACGAGGCGGTCCAATAGTAAAATATTGTTTCATATCGGTTGAGCTTATTCAACTCAAATCATCAAATATTTTCTCTACAAAATAATAGATGATCATATATATAGATAATATGGTGCTAATATAGCTATATTTAATCGCAAAATTAAACAAATAAGTAACCCCCAACAAAACATATCCTTGTAGTAGCTAAAAACAATCTCGATCACGTCAGTTTTCAAAAATCAATCGAATTAAAATCGGTCCATTAGTTTAAGAATTATGATGCCACACACAGATACACACACGCACGCACAGACACATCAAACTTACAAATTACAACCAGGGCCGTCTTAGATCAAGCTGGGGCCCTTGGGCACAAAAAAACTTGGGGCCCTTTGGAATATAAAGAAGTCAAACTTTACATTTTTTTTCGCTATGATATTTTTGGTACCTAATCAATTACTTTATTTTATTACAGTATGTCATTAATAATATTTGTATACTGTTATTTTTTTGTGATTACGATAATAGTTTCTTTCGGGATTTCTGGTGAGCAAAATCTTCTATTAAATCCTCCAAATCAATTTTCTAAAGTCATTTCTGTGTTCATAAATATTGACAAATTACTTAGTCGATCTTAGGCTACGTAATTGAATGCTCCCGAATAATGGCAACGTGAAAAACGTAATGTACCCAGCTAAAATATTTTAAGGTTAAAAGTGAGTGAAACAGTCGATCCTACGGGGCCCTCTGAGTATGGGGGCCCTGGGCACTGGCCCCGTGTGCCCTTATGGTAAAGACGGTATTGGTTACAACCAATCTCTTGGTCCGTCGGGGATTAAAAATGACATGTTATGAGATATCAGGCAATGTCCTAAAGCAATTGGTAGCAAAAAGACAATTTTAAAGTTTATAAGAGCTAATAGAATGGCAGTATCAATAAAACCTTGTTGTTTCATCTCGGTAATGACACCTCAATTGATTCATAGTTTCAATATAGCGATCGTAATATCGTCAATAACACTTTGAGATGAGGAGTTACACTTGAGGAGAGCAATAATATTTCAACATTTAATAATTACAAAAATGTAGATAACTACAAAATTTAAAATTTTCAATGACCCCCTATAAAACCGCACCCAAGATCGCATGCCGCATACACTCATACACACAATTTTTATCTAGTAGTAAGTAGCTTATAGCCGGGTTAATAGATGTTAAATCTCGAATTCGTCGGCGTAGAATAAAAGACTTAAAAACATGCATACCCTATTACAGTTCTTTGACGGTTTTTTTTGAAAAATAAGCAGTCTCTGTTTGAAGCCTTTGGTTTTTAACTACTTTCACATTAAATTTCATTACTATCGGCACAGCGGCGCTTTAGACGTGCGAGCGGACGTGTGCCCTGTCTAGGCTTTCGCATTTGATACGTCCCATAGTGTACCTACTGTTGATAAAGCGCTAGTGTAATATTAAAAAATGATATGGTTAATTGGCAAATAATTAAAAAAAATAGCATAGTTTAAAAAATTAAGTGCAGGTATCTAAAGTTAGGCGTAAAATGAAAACTAGATTGATTGACTTGTATTCGGAAACGCCGACGAAATTAAAATAGACAAAACAAAAAAAAACGACCATTTTCTCTCCTACGTTAAATACTGGCCAAAAACCAATAGCGCATTACGAGCATTCATCAATCCAATCTAAGTACAGATGTTTTGTTAACAGTTTGAGACAAGTAGACTTAGAAATGATGAGGAGGTTGCACCGGAAAGTGAACATAGTGGTCGTTATTGCTAAGGCAGACTCGCTCACCGCTGCAGAAGTCAGGCGGCTCAAGACGCGTATTCTGAACGATTTAGAAGAATATCAAATTCAGGTAAGTAACCAAAAAAAATGTTATTGTCTTTTATAGCAATATCACAACAGAGATAGAAAACCACAGCTAATTGTACAAAATTATGTTGCTGATAAGTTGTTATTTACTCAAGTATAGTAAGTACTAATTAAATTATGCGCTTCGGCTACATTCGTCAAGCTTCGGAAATCCGAATGTACCTATTTTAAAGATACCTATATGGAGTTGTTATTACATAATTAATCATTTCGCTTAAATTTAGATCAGATCTAAGGTAGGTAGTTAGAAATTTAGATAAAAGTAAAACGTGTAAAAGAGTAAAAAGCAAAAAAAGGAAGCCAAAGCGTGTAATTTAAATAGTAGTACTACACAATATTTCTTTTGCAACTCAGACCAATAAAAAAGCAAAGTTTACTTTTTTATTTATTACTCTTTTATTTATTGGTCTGAGTTTTGCATCTGCATAAAAGCAAACGGTTCCCCTAATGGCACATTAAAATAAGTAAATTGACACTAAACATTGGCTTAAACGAGTATGTGTATTATTGAAATTTAAGTTGTAGATGATTAATTAAGTACCTTTTGCTACTACTGTAGGTATAAATAAAATGGGCTAGCCGCGCTCCACAAATTTTCGAAAGAGAAAACACCAGAAATATCAACCTGAGAAACTTCGCCTTAGAAATTTTGCCGGCCTCTCTTCAGAGACTAGTAGTATTTGCCCTTGTGTACTGTCTGGTAGTAAATTATGTTTTATCTGGGATCCATGGTCAGCTAATAGACATAGTCAGCTAGGAGCTTATGTTTTTATGCCCGTAAATAGCAATAGCAAATTTAATTAAGTCTTAAGACTCTTAGATTATTACTGAGTGAAATTAAGTGAATCTCGTTATGTGATTCATGCTGACTTTCGGATACTACAAATAATATCTCCAACCAATCGCAACACAGACAAAAACACAAAACCCCCCAAAACAAAATCGCAGAGAGCAGACCGGTGACAAAGATCTCTTTTCCACATCGTGCCTAACGCCGGTCTGTAAGCTACAACCCTTCGAAACAACCAACCAGTAATTAGAAAGCAGTACCATAGATTTTTCTTGTTGTTTTTGTTCTGTTTGTATTCTTAGTGGTGACTTCGTAAATATTCCAATCCTGTGTTCACACACAAAATTCCATTTCCGTTAAAAAAATACCTCACATGACAACCCTGCCTTCGGCGCTGTCGCTAATAGGAATCTGTCTGAAGCACAAACTCATCCACTCCATAATCCAGGTGATATGTTTTTTGTTGCTTATTATACCTTACCATTCCCTGAATGCCTTTATTCGTTCCATACAAGTTCGTGGGTTGTCCAGTTGTTTAATTTAATTTGAATACAATACATAGAGTATCACTGTATGATGACACATGCATGATGTAATTAAAATTTCTGGAGCAAAACTAGATCAAGGATGGATTCACTAAACTGTGACTTTGTCGTCCTTGCCCTAGCTTGTGATTTGTTGCTTAGTGTGCCCACACACTACACTTTGTTAACAATAGACAAAGAAAATAACACATATATAATTCGATATCATAAACATAGCCACAAGGAGAACACTTACTAAATTCATCCATCGCATCCATCCGAAAAGGAAGGCAGAGGGAGGTACAACCAGGACTAGTCAAAGACACTAAGTCCCACAATATGATAAGTGGCAAATCTATCGACAACCGGGCACGTATGCAATATCTTTTTAATAAGAAAATAAAAATACCTTTTCTTTTTGTTACCCGACTAGGACATCAAACCCGGGAACTCATGAAGCGAAATCCAACCCGGACCGCTAGAACACAGAGACGAGAATGACATCTACAAAAAAGTTTAAAAAAATTGATGTTTGCATTGTTAAAAATAAAAATTGTGTCTCGATGTCTCTTTTTAAAATGTGACACCATATCTAAGTATGCTTTCCATTGTTTAAAAATTTAAAGAAAAACTAAGTGCATAAAAATTAACTGTCTTAAGATTTTCGTAAACGGCTTTCATAAACTCGTAAAAGTAAAACAATATTTTGTAAGTATAAAATCAATAAATCTTTGTTTGGAAGATCGATCATTAGCTTGCATTATTTTTAATTTGGCAGAATTAAGCGATTTAGAAAATGTTAGATTTAACGAAACAACAGAAATGCCTCAGTGTGATTTGCTTAAAATACGTTTTAATACTAAAATACGAGAATGCACAAAGAAATGGGCACGAAAAACCATGGGTGTAAAAAATAAATAAAACCAAAGTCAATATAATCTACTAATCTCTAATTATACGAGTATACAGTCACATTCTAAACATGTTCTTGACAAATCCAGGTATATCAATTTCCGGAGTGCGACAGTGATGAAGACGAAGAGTTCAAGCAACAAGACCGGGAGCTGAAAGCAGCGGCACCGTTTGCTGTTGTGGCTGCGGACACTGTCCTCGAAGTCGGCGGTAAACGGGTCAGGGGCAGACAGTATCCTTGGGGTATTGTTGACGGTAAGTGGATGTTATTATCCCTCTGCAATCAAAACTCTTAATTAGAGAATTGAAGAATATTTATGTTATGGAATGATTATGAAGTACACAGCTTTAATGATCATACGTTGACTATGATAAAAAAATGTGTGCGTGTACTAGCGTACACTCGTAAGAAGTGAAGAAGTGAAACTTCTTTATGACGTAATTTGTAATAAAATAATTTACTATATGCAGCTTTACAGAAATTGGTTAAATAAAGTTTATTGCCAATCCCTACTCCGCTGGAGAAAGTGTACTTCGAATCACGCGTGGTAGGGATAAGAACAAAGATGGCGCGTAACGGAAAAATGTGACGCGTAACGAAAAAATGTTAAACTAAATTTTTTCCAACCCCAATAAAGAAGTTTCACTTGAAAAAGATGGGTTTAATGCTGTGTTTTTTTTGGGGCTAGGTTGCCAAACGTATTTATGTAAGCATAACGATGTTCATAATTTCCAAACCGGGACTGTCCTGTTCCTAATAGGTGTTGACGTTAATGTTTGACGTGTTCCGATTCGGAGGATAAGGTAGCCAATAAACTTACTTTTGCTCGAGACCTCACATCCCGGCCTCAGGTTGGCAACGCACCATTCCCACATTTGGTGTCTCTAGGCAGCGTGAATTTCTTACCATCCGGAAATACATCTGCTTGTTTGCCTTTCAATATCATAAAAAAAACTTAAAAATACATAGATATGGAATTATAATGATGCATCTGTTCCTGTACCCTATCACGAATTGTACCTTAGCTTCGTGGGTAGTTGGTGGCATTAAGCGTTTTTTTTTCATTGTGTTTTTTTTGTCATTTTTCAAATGTGTTTAGAAATGTCGTATACAGACTTTTCTGGCTGCACTAAAATATTTTGTCTCTTTCCATATTTCGTGAAAAGCGATAACTTAAAATTAGTTACTAATTATGCTGCATAATTACTACTCATAACCTTCTGTTAACAGTGGAAAACCCGAGACATTCAGACTTCACAAAGCTGCGGACTATGCTGATATCCACCCACATGCAAGATCTGAAAGATGTCACGCAAGACGTGCACTACGAGAACTTCAGAGCACAGTGCATTTCACAAATATCGCAGCATGCGATGAGGGAACGAGGGTATGTAGAGTCCTTTCTTATTTTAGGGTGGGAGAGATGGCGGCTTTGTTTGTTTTTTTTTACTTTTTAATCCCTTATGGAAAAAGAGCGGTGTTATAAATTTGACATGTCTGTGTATGTATGTGTGAGTATCTATCTCTCTGTGATATCATAACTTTTGAACGGATGGACAGATTTCTAGATGGTTCTTAGCTCCGTCTTATGTGTTTTTGGAAAGCGTTATTGAAAATGATTATTTTATTGTTATAATTCTATTGGGTCCAGAACTATTTTCCTGATTCCGTATTCAAATCGGTTTCTAAATTATATTAACATGTTATACAAAATTCATTTAGCGTTCATTTCCAACCAACCCTTGTATTTATGGAAAAACAAGTTCTTCAGACAAATTTAAAATCTAAAACTACATGTTATCACATCAAAAGTAAGTGTCTTAAGATTTTGTTTATTTAAACAGAGCAATGGTGTCGTGTGAATATTTTGACAAGTTTTAGGTAGGCAATAAGCAAACGAATTTTCTGATTGCAAGACATACACGCCATCTCGCGAGACGACGAAAATGCTAAAAGGAGCGTTGCCAGCGTGAGACTGAGATCTCAAACCTTGTGCGTAAGCAAGATCGCAAGCAGCTAAGCTTCCGGGACCCAACAACGATGACAGTGAATTTGCGACGGCAAGAATTGTGGAAACGGTAATTGATGATACCAATTCGGGCCAGTCATTTTAACACAATCAAGTACGGCCATTTTAATAATCTATCTGTTGGAGGCCTACGAGAGTTTTGTCGTTAAATTTTTTTCTGGGGAGTTTTGGTGGCATCGAGAAAAAGGATGATGGCAGTTATTTCGTTAATCTAGCCTGTTTTCAAAATTAATCCTAATAAGAAGTAGAAAAAAATACATATTAGGTACAAACTAATTTTACATAATTATGTACATCTTAATCTTAGTTCCGCGAATGTATCTTAAACATTGATTAAAATTAATGGCGCTTTGTAGTGTCCTAATATTAGCTCTGCCAACTACAAACATAAAAGGTTGGGCTCTACATTTTAAACCAATACTTTGACCCAAGTGTGTGCTACGCCGTAAATCTTTTCCAAATATTCAATAAAATTAGTTAATTTTGTTTAGTTATCGTGCTATTAAGTTAAGTATTCGTTAATAAATTAGTGTATCGTATATTTCCTCGTTTTCTCTAAGACCCTGACGATACTTTCTATGATAATTTAAGCCTGATTTTACTAATTTGGATAACTTGATGCAATCATAAATGTGACTAATGACAGATGCTGTCGCTCATGTCCAAAAACTAGAAAATATGCTAGTAATTGTTGAAAACTAACAGCAGTTGCCTAGTAACTGATCTACAGCAATCTTACCTCTTATTTTAAATAGGTTATTGAAATTGGTCGTTTTGTTGTTTAACTTGTACTTAGAATAATTTGTGATCTAACATTATAAAATAGTAACTTTGTTTTTATTTATTTATTTAAAACTAGCTTCCGCCTGCGACTCCGTCCGCGCGGATGTCGGTCTTTGCGTGATAAAACTGAAAAATTAAGATTTTTTTTACGTATTTTTCCAGGATAAAAAGTATCCCATTTTATGCCTAGGATAATAAGGTATAATTATACTAAGTTTCATCGAAATCGAATCGTTAGTTTTCACGTGATGGCTGAACATACAGACAGACAAACAGACAAAAATTTTTTTAGTCACATATTTATGTTTGGTATCGAACCAGTAACACCCTCTGCTATTTATTTTTACAATACTTTAAATGTACAGAATTGACCCTTCCACAGATTTATTATAAGTGTAGATGTTAGTATAAAATTGCTCGCAGTTGATTACCAGCGAACCTAGCTCAATCTTGTGAGAGTGCAAACAGGTAACTTTTTATTTGTTTGACAGGAAGTTAAAGAGAGACTCAATGGGAAATAATACGGACATCGTTTTCACCGACACCGATCGGCTGCTGCTGCAAAAGGATGAAGAGGTAAATGTTTTGAAAGATATAGCCGTTGGCCTGATAATAAAGAACGGAGAGCGAACGAAAATCTTCGTATACCTATTTGCTTGTTTGTTTTTTGTTTTATTTCGGCTTATAAAGTATGTCTTTTTTTTGTGATGATGGAAGGCAAACGAGCAGACGGATTTCCTGATGGTAAGAAATTCACGCCGCCTAGAGACACCAAAGGTGGAAATGGTGCGTTGCCGACCTTAGGCTGGGATGTTAGATCTCGAGCAAAAGTAAGTTTACTGGCTACCTTACCATCCGAGCCGGAACACGTCAACTGCAAGCGCTGACATTATGGCGGCAGGAGTAGGTAAGGTGGTGTTACCAATCCGGGCGAGTCTCTGCGAGACTTTACCACCTAGTCACATATCACGGTGTAAGTGACAGTAAGCCCATGCTCGCCTTTTACGAGCTGCCTGGCAAGGAACGCAGATGGTCTATTCTGCAAAGGAGCCCGGACCAACACGAGGAAAAAAACGTCATAAAAAATCCACTACTTGAAATGTCATAAACTACTAAACCGAACTTGATGGCATTTTGTTTTTGATCAAGTGAATAGACATACTTGAGACTTTTCGTTAAATTTTACAATGAAAACTTGTGACATTTCAACACTTTTTGAAACAAATTTAATTGGTTTTAGTCGCATTTAATTATATAAAAAATGAACTTTATTTAAATGGACCCTCAGACCAATAGAAAAGTACTTTTGCGTGGTAGTGTAGTAAATGTGCGCGGCGAAATTTTTCAAACTACCATCGGATCAAAATCTGAAAAAATCCAGCGAAAAGAAACTCAGAAAGAAAAAAATACATATTACAATCTAATTTTACATCTTAATCTTAGTTCCACGAATGTATCTTAAACATTGATTAAAATTAATGGCGCTTTGTAGTGCCCTAAAATTAGCTCTACCAACTATAAACATAGTAGTTGGGCTTTACACGTTAAGCCAATACTTTGACCCTAATTTGTGCTGCGCCATAAAATCCTTTCCAAATGAATACATCTAACGCTACCACTACCGTCTACAATGTTCAAAGATACTGCATCGTTTAATACCTATCCGTGAATTTGACTGCATTAAACTAATCTTTTTAATTATATTAAAAAAAAACTTTTTTTCAGATTCGTCGTATGCAAGACATGCTGACTCAAATGAAAGAGAAACTAAAAGCTTCCGACAAAAAACATGACAGTATTATTGATGTATAGACTGCAATCGTAGAATAGTTAGCAATAAATTCACAACTTGTAATAATTAAAACCTCTTTAGAAATAAATAAAGAATTTAGATCATTTGTTTTTATAAAAGTTAATTAACAGACGCCGAGCGTGACACATATAGACAGAGCTACAAGTATAAAAAGGTTTTTAAATAATTTGACCAAATAGGATTTAATTTTTGAACAGCAATATTATTAAAGCAGCTGGATATGTATTATCAGCTGTGGCTTTACGAACGCGGCTTACAGTAGCGACTGAAAGTGTGCACATGCCGTCCTTAGACGTATACAACTGTCACAAACATCCAGCGCACCAGATATCTTTCGGACGTCCGAACGCTCAAGGTCACGCCCGCGAATTATATCCGATAGTTTTCACAGCTCCGTGTACTTTGATTATCTAGATACCCTGTAAGTCGCGGCTGACAGCCTTAGGTTAAGGTTTTAATTTTGCTTTCAAGTTTAGATGTTGGTAAAGTATTTATCTAACTAGTTAATTTATAGCCGCCGCTTACAGACGCGGCTTACAGCTGCGACTAAAAGTGTGCACATGCCGTCCTCGGACGTTTACGGCTGACATAAACATTCAGCGTGTCAGATATCTTTCGGATGTCCGAACGTCTCCGTGTACTTTCATTATCTATGCACCCTGTAAGTCGCGACGAACAGCCGCGTCCGACAACCTTAGGTTAAGGTTTTAATTTTGTCAAGTTTAATTGTTGATAAAGTATTTATTTAACCAGTTAATTTATAACCCTAGAAAGTTACGTTGTAATTTTTAACACTTAGATAACATAAGGACGAATGTTTTAAAATATTTTTACAAAAGCACAAGTTTTTAGTTATTTTATTACATGTAGATACTTAGTTATAAAGCCAACTGCCTATTTTGTGTACAGAAAAACTTTGAGGCCGTCCATTAATCACGTGTTGTTTTTTAACGTTTTTAACCCTCACTTCCTCTTGGTATACATAATAATAAATTACATACTATTAAATTACATGTAACATAATAATAAATTGTTGCTATGCAATAATAATTTATTTCATAATGTAGGAAGAAATATTGTACAATAATGGTGGAAGCCAACTTTTAGGGATGACAGCGGACTCCGCTCTTCTAAGGTTAGGTACAATGTTTTACATGATGAGGTTAAAGTTTATTTAATGTGAAAAATATAGTTATGCTAGAACATTCGGATCACTGACTAACAAGGCATTCTTTAACACTAAAATGATTTGCAATTTACAAATCGCGTACATTATTAAAAAAAATCCTGTGACATATCACGTATCTCCCTCCTTAATATTTTGTGCCTTTTTCCGTACTTTTCCCCCCACATTTTTCTGGCCTCACATGATTAATGGACGACCCCTTTTAGTTTTAAATGTCACAGATAACTCCATTTTAAGCAGTAGCTTGTATGTTTTGATAAAAAATAGCCAAAATGGCATTTCAAGCTGTTAATATACTAAAGTAAATGGTTCAGGCGTCGCGTTTGACCCCGCATTCCCACATCTACAAAACGCACGCTGCAACTTATTTTAGTTTTAAACCGAGAGATTTTAGAACAAGAAAAACATTTGATATGTTCTTGTCTTGTTCTTTAATGTCTCACATTAAATTTATAATTATAAAAATAGCATTGCGAGTATGAATGAGCACAGATACAAATAATTAAACTCTAATGACAAAGAAGAAAGAGAGGTAATAGAGTTAGCACATACAAAATACCGAGCTTGATTTCCTGAAGTCATTTATTTATCCCTGCCATCTTCACTTTTAGGTACTACATTTATAATCGAGAGTAGGTACCTAAGTACTTTAAACAGCTCAAACATATTTCTTTACATACCATTTTATTAAATACATCATCATCATCATTTCAGCCAAAAACATAGTTAAACAAAATAAGTAAAAGAAGAATTCTGTTTTTGAATTTTTCACGAGAGATTTCGATTGATTGTTGCTAAACATTTCTAAATGAAAATAGCAATTAATATCTTTAATTATGTATGTGCTGAATGTAAGCATTTTACTACCACGTGTCACTTGAACGCAATTTTTATTTTGTTAATCTACTTAAATCCTTTGATGAAATCACTCGAAAATTATTTGAAAAAAGCATTTTCTAGAATCCATTGCATTCTTTGCACCTAGTTCCACAGTAACAAGTGCGTCTTAATGCGTTTAAATTAATTTTTTGTAAGGAACTGCATCGCTAGTCCGTTAATCAGCAAAATTACAAACACATTTTTGTAGTAAATTACACTTAGATTTGTTACAGCCAATTAGAATATAATAAGCTTTGGTAGCAGTTTTGAAAAGCGAAAAAACACCCGGGACGGATCCAGTCTTCAAGCCAGGAAATATTATATGCTTAAGGTTCATAAGGGAGACCAAATTTGATAGTGCAAAACTGTTGACCCCAATTTCCGCTCTAGGGGTTGATTAGCAACTCAGTGGCCAACTCAAATGGGAAAAGTGTATATCAAATAGCTATCAAATGACGTGTTTTGTATTTGCTGTCTCCTTTGTATTTTTGTTGGTCACTGGAGATAGCGAATATAAAACACGTCATTTGACAGCTACTTGATGTACACTTTGATCATTGACGATGACCTACGTAATCAGCCCCATCAGCCGCCATACCGTCATCTTGTGAAGAATGTTACTCTTAGGTACCGCCTTTGTGTAACTTAATACTAATACAATATTTTTAATGTTGTAAATATCGATGCACAATAAACTGCGAAATTATTGTCAAACAATTAAATACAAATTTGTAAGAGAGAGCTAATATTTGGGATTGATTTGGTTTTGTACCTAACCTTACATTTCTTTGCCAAATAGCAACTGTGCTTGCTATCTATTGTTTTGTTCCAGTTTGAAGAATAGAATACTCAGTAAACTTACGCAAGAATCTTATGATCCTTTAGGATTTAGATAGATTTTCATTGTCTATGGAAAATGTAAAAGGGCAGTAAAATCTTAGTATGATTTCAAAAACCGTTAAAAGCTGTTATGAATAAGCGTACTTGTATAACGAGTGAAATGTAGGAAAATTTTAGATTAAGTAGAGATTTAGACAAAATATGTATGTAGATATTGTTAACAGCGTATTTAAATGTGTGAGCGTTCCCATGTTATACAGTTTTAGATATAGATTTACAGTAGTTTCTTGATGGACGCCAATATGTATTAATCACTCCAAAGTTATGACAGAAATAATCAAAACGTAAAATTAAATGATGTTCTTCTTTTAAAAAGATGCCAAAAAAGGAGGAGGTTCTTATCGAGCTACCTACTTAATCGTTTATATATTATACTTAAATGAGTTTTGTTTTAAAATATGAATTTTAAAACTTGTATTTTTTTTAATTAGTTTGGAGTGGTAAAAATATATCGGCCCATATAAGTATTGTTTTCTTGCACAAACGTAAAGTTGATAAGAAAAAACACAGGAAGCCTCTTAAACGATTTTACATTTATTTTTGTACAAAACAATGACCATTTAATTTGCTGGAAAAGTTTACCTCTACTTAAAAATCGTGTATTTTCTAACATTTTTTTCCTAATAACGGTTTATGCTGACTGAATGTACCTATATTCTTCTATATTTTATACTTATTATAATTATTTAAGCAATATTTTTCCTTACCAAAGCCTAAATGAATGTAAATTCACTCACAAATAAATGATACCAAAGTTACTATTATAAATTTTGTATAGATCAAGTAAATTCTTACTTTATTTAACACGCGTTTTATTTTTTACATTTCATTTCTTGTGGCCATTTAATATATTGTAATGTCAGCTACTAAGGACGGTATTTACAAACGGAACGGAGACAAATTTACAACTAAGGAACTTTCAAGAAAATAGCGCATATACCTACTTACACATTTCTTAAAAGTCGGTCACGCCTCTGGGATAGGCTAGGTGTTGCAGATGTCCGTGTACGGTGGTGATTACATATCAAGTTACACCCATACCCATTGCATTCTCTTCTGTATAAAATATTAACTCCTGTATGTATTAGAGTCCCTATTTTTAAAGAAATAAACAAAGATCTTTTCTGGTAGCAATATAAGTACGTCGTCTATACCTACCTAGGCAACAAAGTAATATTGCAATGGGATTATTGAATTAGGATTGCCCCCTAAGGGAGCTTAGCTTTTTTAAACCTCTAAAGTAAGTTTACCAGCTCTCATAACATCCATACTTGAAGTTAACGAGCAATAATCTTCTAATGGCATGAAGGTTAAGAGGGATACAAATCGTCGCGAACTTGGGCCACGTCATACCTAGTGACGATGTTAGTGGCATATAAACCGTCGTCTTGTCAGGAAAGCAGATACGTCTTTAAAAGCCGGAGACCAACCGAAAAAAATAAACCTCCAAAAGTTTTGTGAACGATCACCCTAATTGGTCCGGATCGTTTGTGCAGAATAGAGTAGAGCTATGTGGCAGGCAGTTAGGCATACAGTCGATTCAGTAGATCATCTGCCTGTGAGCCTGCCAGCTCGTAAGGGAGGTTAAATGGGTCAGTACGAACGAGGATAACGTTCAAACGCCTAGCTTATCCTGCGGCCATAACCAACAATGTCATATTCCGGTCCAGAGGCCGGAGGGTCGCTGGCTTGCATCTCTCCCTATCATCTCTCTCTGACTCCCAGGCCTAAGAACAGCGACGCTTCTATTAGTTATGATGCCCGTGATATCTTTAAACCATGATTATCCCTTATTCTCTTACCATTGGCAGAGCTGTGTGATTACTAGGTGTCTTACCATATAAAAAAATACGTTACAGATCACTTGGACAGTTACTGTAACAAATTGAATTCAACGCCAAATTAAGCAAATTTATGCTTCGAATTAAATTTATGTTAGATACGAATGTTAATAAACGACGCTTATACCTACATAAAAAGTTCATAACACAAATGGCCACTACTTTGATATGAAACCCGAGCCTCTTAAATCGTAGGCAGCGTTGGGTGCGTACGCTAACCCCTCGACCAGAAGCGGCCTTCTTTTGGTATAGAATAGGAAGCAAGCGAGCAAATGGGTCACCTACTGATCATCTTCCTTTTTCGTTTTAAATCTAAACATATATAATAATTTGTAGAAGAGCGAAATCTGTACATTGAAGATATTTAAAAAAATGGTTCAGGCAATTAAAAAGGAGCAGCTGAACACATTTCTAAAATTTTTGTCTGTCTGACTGTATCCCGACCCCGATTCTCACAGGATCTACTGAACCGCTTGTCACGACATTTGGAAGGTAGGTACGAGGTCGAGGTATATTTTTTCATTATTTTTTTTTTCATTTTTGAAAGTCAATAATGCCTTACTTAATAATAACATAACATAGATTATGAAATATCACATTACTACGATTC
The DNA here is from genome assembly GCA_002245505.1 of Calephelis nemesis. Taxonomy (NCBI): domain Eukaryota; kingdom Metazoa; phylum Arthropoda; class Insecta; order Lepidoptera; family Riodinidae; genus Calephelis; species Calephelis nemesis. Next base: position 49,727 of record NJDD01006889.1, on the reverse strand, counting down.
AAAAATATAAACATTAAGTATATTTTTGTAGGTAAAAATTAAAAAAAATATATATATATGTATGTCAAAAACAAATTAAAAATGTCAATAAAAAAAATTGAGAATAACATTGAAATAATAATTAAATCTAATTCTGAAATCCTGTTATAACAGTAATAAATAAAAAATAAAATGATATACAAATATTTAAATTTAACATGTTGTCCAAACTGAATTGTCAGCAAAATATTCCTCAATCTTATAATAAGCTTTCCTCGTTAGGGTATTTTTGACATAATTTTTAAAATTTGTTTCCGATAATTGTTTGACACTTTCAGGAATTTTGTTGTAAACAAGTACACAAGTGCCAATAAAACACTTCGATGTTTTTTTTAGTCGAAACATTTGTACAGCTATCTTATTTTTATTTCTTGTATTTACACTGTGTATATCCCTATTTTTTGTAAATGAATCTATATTTTTTCTAACGTACATTATATTTTCATTTTTCATATATATATAAACTAGGTACAGTCATAATGTTAATCTCCTTAAACAGTTGTCTTAGAGATGCTCTACCCTCCAAGTTATAAATTGCTCGTATAGCACGTTTCTGAATAATAAAGATTGTGTCAATGTCAGCAGCTCTGCCCCATAATAAAATGTTGTATGTCAAATGATTGTGAAAATTACTAAAATAGACAAGTATATACTTGATGTTCGCCTATTCCTGCGGCCATAATGACTCTCATGTTCCGGTCTGGGGGGTGATTATGTATCTCGGTTGCCAACTCTAACTGCAAAAGTATACATCAAATGACGTCATTTATGTTTGCTGTCTCTTTTGTATTTCTGTTGGTCACTGGAGATAGCAAATATAAAACACGTCATTTGATGGCTATTTGATGTAGGTACACTTTTCCATTTTGGGTGGGCCACAATCAGCCCTCTGGACGAGAGTAGCCGGTGGACTTGCACAATAAGTCTTTCATCACAGCCACAGGACAGCGACGCACCTGTAATATCTAGTAAACGTACAGATCACCCGACATACATATCTTCACGCGAAGTCCCCTTGCAAACTATGCAGATAGTATATAGTGACTAAGTGAGGAATTTTGGCAGTTGAGCTAATAATTCAAATTAACCTATCCTTTAAGGATTGTTTGCTGATTGAGTGGTTTGCAATCTCAGCCTGATTCGTTTGTAATGGCACTACATAGCAATCAGGCAGGTATCTATAAAAATATTTTTGCCAAACACAGGCTTCCACCAAACGAAGTAAGAAGCAATATACACATACTAGTCAGATTTAAAGTTTTGGGGGCAAACAAGATGTCAGATTTCTTTATTATGAAATACACGACAAAACGTAAAATG